>JABFQM010000776.1:0-28844 GCA_022816865.1 Zelostemma sp. ZL-2020
ACTTGATGCCCCAGCTGGATCACAGCACATAACATTAAAAATAGCGACTATGAAATACAATCCGAAAACCGGTAAACTTTACGGAGAAATACAAAATTCTGCCATCCAGAAAAAAGGGTAGGAGAAAACGGCAGTGTAGATTCAATTGCTGACAACATTATTATTTGACTTTGTACACATTTTGTAGACCCATGCGTACATTGAAATCGGACAAGCTTCCTACTGCCTCAAGTAAAAAAAATACGGACATCTCGAGCCCAGGCGACATGATGAGATTTACGACCTCTAATTTGGAACAAGATGCTGGACAAACAACCGTGCCCTTCGTGGACGCACAGGATGTCGATGGGTCACCGTACTTTCCTCTGACCGGCATCGGCATGTATCATAGATCGAGCGACGACAGCGCTGGATTCCTTGCTTTTAAGGCATTTTCTCCTAATTTCGTAAACGTATTACAAGATAGTCGTAGTTTGGATAAGGTGCTGTAGATCCGAACAGATGTTGGGATCTCTCATTCTAACTGTTTTCTTCCTTACTTGTATTTCTTCTTGATATGTAATAACTTTGTCCACAATTGTTATTACATATACTATCATTTCATTCGATTTTGAATCTTATTTCTCTTACGTAAAATGTGTGTGCTACTTATATGGTAGAGTTGGAGCTTGCTGAGTTTTGCCAATCGTAACCTAGGAGTGTAGGTCGAAACACTATGTTTTACACTGAATATTCGTGTAAAAACTTATGTCGGAATAATTATATGCTTTTAAAGCTTTTGCGTAACCCAAAATCAAATATTTGCGCTATTGTCATCTTCGAGCTAGAGTGTATCGAGTTTTTTCAACGACGGGCCCAGACACCGATAGGGTTCAGTTCGATACAACAGATTTTGAAGTACATGAAGTACATACAAAGCATAAAATTATACCACTCTGACTTTTCAAGCACATGATTATAGCATAATGTAGCCGAATAAAGCCAAATCAACAGCCGAATTTTTATTGAATTCCCGTCAACTATCATAAGGTCTCTATTCAGAAGAGATGAAATTGTCGTTGATTGCGATAAAAATATTCATAACTTTCATACTTATATGGTGCAGGAAAATTGTCCTTCAGATGAATGTTCATGAATAAATTTCGTGTTAATTATTGTCCTGAACACTTTTCCTAGAGAGGGAGAAGTCAATTCAATTTCAGATCATTTATAATATTCGGTGCGTTTACCTTGAGGGTTCATCGAACAGAATATCTTTTTACGTCCCAGTTTTTGATTTATCTCAAAATTCTTTGATGAACTTTTTATTGAATGTTGTTTCCGCTTTCGTAAATTAACCTCATTTCGAAAGATCTGGGGTAAATACTGAAAGAAACCATCTAACTAATGTTTTTTTTAATTACAAAAACCTCGATTGTCTATACGATCATGACTACTTCCGTCAATAAATTGTGCTATAAACTATTTTTCAAGTCTTCAAATTTATCGATATTTTATTATTCTCTTGAAATCAACTGCGTCGATTTCAATTTATTTCGTGATTTTGAATCACGTTGTTCTAAAAATGCGAACAATTAATTCAGTATCAATCTTTACCAGATTGAGTACACAAATTATTAAGGGTGCTTTTTATTACTCTAAAAATCCTGTGATATTTTTCACGTATCCAAACCTCACAATTTAGAGAATGAAGTTATAAATAAATATTTTGAAATATAATTTCGAGAAACTGCAATATCAACTTTCAACTGAAATCCATAACTTTCTAAGAATTTTCTCATGCCGAAAAAATTACAAGTTATTATCAATTTAAAAATGAATAAGTAAGCGAATGAATTACACAATGCATTTTCAACAAAAAATTTCTCATGATGAATTTTGTGAGAAAACAAAATGTATATCCTACTGAATTTGAAATAAATGATGAATTTTGAGGTCGAGTAGAGAGGGGCACGTTCGAAAAGCAAAACTCTGCCGTTCATATAAATATGACTCGCCCAAATTGATTCTTTCAGTTAAATGTGATTATTAACAAACACTCTTGAAAACTACGAAAAAGTTTCGAATTTTCCAAGTGCACGGAAAAATGTCGCGGCTGAAAATAATATTTCTCGTCTTTTTTGGAATTTTTTCAAATGAAGTCTCTGGGGCCTCCGTACTCAGTGATATAGAATTATTGTTTGATTTTGCAAAAAACATCTACCATGTGGTGGAGAAGACTAAAGAAATCTACGAATTGGGAGACGCCGCCAAAGACCAGTTAACAGGCGTACTTTCCCCGGAAGAAATTCAAACCCAAATGATGAAAGATATGACGGCAAAAATTGACGAAATGTCGGTCAAGATTAACGAAATGGCAAAAGATTTATCAAATGGTTTACAGAATATAGAAACTTCAGTGAATGCGCTACCAGATCAATTATCGTTATCGCAGGTTGTACATCAGATTATGCTGGCTTTTAGAAAAGTAAAAAGGGAATTAGATGCATTGAATGTGTACAAAGACGAAAACTATAATTCAACTTTAAAATATAAATTTGCGGATCGCATGCTCAGAAACAGCTTTATATCTCATACGATGATGGGAGGCATTTATGGGTTGGTAATGCCAGCAAATGGCATAGCGACTGGAGAAGAACCTCTTTTGCAATTATACCAGAATGTCCTCAAGGTGAGTAATTAAATCTGAAAATCTATATCTTTTGCGTTATAAAACAAAGTTTCGCGCTCATGCGGCATTACTAGCCAGCGACTACGGTAAAAACATAAATTTCAGAGAGACATTTGAATGCTCGAAAACCAAGGTTCAATCTTTTTCAAAATTCCAGTTTTCGCAGCTGCAATAAGCTGAGTTTTTGTTGGATTCGGAATCTTTTGGAGCTTTGAAAAGATCTGTACATATTCACATGTACATGTAGATATTCACAGTTCCAATAAGATTTTCCCTAAATTGTATTATGGTTGAACCGATTTAAAGGCGATACAATCCTGATTGTTGATTTTTTACGTCCAAAGGCACACGATAGAAACACCTGCTCCCTTAGAGCATTCTGGTATCCACATCAATTTGTGTATGAAATATATAGACAGGTCATCGCGACAGAACTATTCGGTTACACAATCATGGTGAACTGCGTTCAATGGCGCGGAGTACGTACATCACAAGAACTCAACAGTAGTCGTACGTACTACCAACAATGTTACTTACATGTTGAAGCATAAAAAAAGTACGTAATCCGAGATACTAATATTCTTTATTTCATCTTGACTTCCAGTTTCGGTAATCATCAGCCAAGAAATAAAGGACTACAACGAAAAGTTTATGAACAGAATTTCAAATTATTCACTGCAATTCGAGAACACATTAAAATGGATGCCTCGAGATTTTCATACCTGCGATCCTAGTAATGGCCATCACATTGATGGTAGGTATTATGTATAATAGTAATGTCTTCACTATCGAACCTATACAATTCCTACCAGACGAATTTGTCGAATTATTTATTATCAAAATGAGTTTATGTATCGTCTATACCTGACTTACATTATCCATACACAATGTGAATGACTATCATAAGTTTCCCAATGAAATGTTAATCGGGAAAAAAATTAAGGCCTTAATACGGCTTGCCTCTGCAGATTTGACCACAACTTACCATAAAAATTTGTTTTGGATCACAATCCAATTAATCTTGCCCGCGATTTTTTGCTAAGAGTGCCAAAACAAAATGTTTTATTTGCCGAATTTTGAGACAAAAGCTGTTGATTCGAGAAAAACTCCTCTGCAACTCAAATCGGTCGTTCTTGAAGTTTCACAGGTTGCAAATCTTTAACTCTTGCCCAATAAATTACAGACACAACATACTTAACGATGAGGGGTCTCTATACAAAAATTGTTGGACTGGAAGACGGAATACGAAGTTTGCTTCAGAGTTCAGACTGTACTGGTTCATGTGAATATATAGATACCGAACACCGACATATTGGCCCTTTTTGCAACTACGATTCCGAAACCAACAAGTACTGGGGCGAGCATTGCGGCCTACCATATACCGAGTAAAATGTATTTTACAATATCCATGTATTAGCAGTATATGTGTCAATTTGATACCAATTTATAGCTCCTCGCAAGCAAATAAGTTACAAATTTATAAAAATAAGATACTATAAGAAATATTTCTTTAACAATTTTGCTACGCAATGTTCTAGAAAGGAAAGCATGTTTCCTGGACGCCCATGCCACGGTCGTGTTTACAACTGCACCACCATGCATTCAGTGGATTTGTGTATTCTGGTATGTTATTAATTATTTCGAATAATTAAATGATGCGAAGCATGAAACCCAAGTATTCATACTAAGATAAAGAATTGTGTACATGTTTGCATTTTCAGAATACTGATGAGCGACGATACCAAAGTTTTACCAACACGAAAGATCATAATACTTATGGGATCGCGCCACAATCTTGTAAAGGCGAAGTGAAAAAAAGTTCCGATTTTGAACGTGTTACCCCTCCGCCATCTTCCTGGGCTCTGATATTCCATCCACCTGGTGGTAGGCCTCGGTTGGAGAAATCGTGCCCTACCTGCGTTTGTACTTGCGAAGACAACGGCGACACTTCTAATACGGTTCATTCGATTGGCATTGACTGGCAAGAGAGCAATGCCTACGAGAACAAGTACAGTATACCACATTTTAGCTTTTTAAAAAATAGCAGTTTTAATTGTAGCAATACCAAACATGTCAGAAAAATTAGTCAGATATTTACACTCGATGAAAAATCGAAAAAGGGGTTTCAAACTCTCGACTGACTACACGGTTACTTGGTTTTCCTGATAGACTTAGTTGGTATATAATATACGGCCATGTCTGGACCTTTATAAGTGAAGGTGAATTTCCTACGTGGATTTCTTACTCGGGCAACCCAATTTATGCTTCGCTAAAAGGTACAGAGGCCAAGAATCAGAGTAGAATGAACATTTGTAAAATACAAACATGGCAGGCATTGACTTCACAATTGAAAAAAAATATTTTCTGAAGTCACCCCAGATCTGAGTACCATCTGAATTCTCATTGAAATATTTCTCTTAACATAGGGTTATCGTTGGTGTACGATTCAGAATCATCGTAGGAGCTCTCCACATTCAGATAAAGGAAAAAGAAATTCTGTCCGAATATGGCGTCAATACTTCCAACGCTGACACATGGTCGCCGATTAACAGTGGTACCATGTTTACAATAGGAAATCTTGGAAATGCCTTCCAATTGGATGATCTTATAGTCCCAGATAATGAAGTTATCATAGGTAATTTGTCCCAATGATGCCCATTCATCAATTTTCTAAACTCATTATTTCGGTAGGCGTGAAATTTGAAACTGTCGCAACGCTTGATGCCCCAGCTGGATCACAGCACATAACATTAAAAATAGCGACTATGAAATACAATCCGAAAACCGGTAAACTTTACGGAGAGAGAAAAGAAATTCTGCCATCCAGACAAAAAGGGTAGGAGAAAACGACAGTGTAGATTCAATTGCTGACAACATTATTATCTGACTTTGTACACACTTTGCAGACCCGTGCGAACATTGAAATCGGACAGGCTTCCTACTGCCTCGAGTAAAAAAAATACGGACATCTCGAGCCCAGGCGACATGATGAGGTTTACGACCTCTAATTTGGAACAAGATGCTGGACAAACAACGGTGCCCTTCGTGGATGCACAGAATGTCGAGGGGTTACCGAACTTTCCTCTGGTCGGCATCGGCATGTATCATAGATCGAGCGACGACAGCGCTGGATTCCTCGCGATCAAAGCGTTTTCTCCCAATTTCGAAAAATTATTACAAGATGGTCGTAGTTCAGATAAAAAGCCGTGAATCCGAATCAATTTTTGCCATTCTTAATATGTCTTTCATGACATTTTTTCTGGATTTTAAAATAACTTATCCCACATTTTTTGGAGACCTCATAATTCAACTCAATCTTTAACCTTTGTACCAAATCTATAAAAATATTCTAAACCTTAATAATTACAAGTTTTGAAATGCTTGAATAGTTTATTCATCAAATTAAGACAAGTAATAAAATTTTTAAACTCAACTTTCGTTCGGAAAATGTTTCCCTTTTTCTTCTTTTCCGACTTTTTGACCCAGTTATTGAGAGTCCATCGAGATTTTAACGAAATTATTTTCTGAATTGGGTTAGTGGTTCACGATCCATCATTTTTTTTATATCTTTCCAGCAACTTGGATTTGATTTAATTGAATTCGATAATTTTATTTTCGATTTAGTGATACTTCATATAAATTCGTTGTTGAAATCTCATTGAAAACATTATAAATAGATTCATTGTAAGTTATTTTAAGCAGAAGTTTACAATAACCGAAACGTTTGTATAAAATCGTCGTGATAGTCAAGATTACAAAAATAACACGGCGATCGAAGCTCAAGTTATTGAAATGGGAGATAAAAACTTTACTGTTAATTTTCTGTTTTTTTTTTATTACACTTTATTTTTATCGAGTCAATGGAATCAATTCGGCCTCGATTGAAAATAAAATACGATATGGCACTACTCTTTAACAACCCTTTATAATTACATCAAAATTTATCGAAATCTCTTGAAATGTACCGAAATCGTGGATTGTAAATTTTGTTACTGTGGATTTCATGGAAAAACAATTTAATTATCTCAAAGATTCGAAGGCGGGAACGAACGCTTGTGCCGCCATCTTGACTTTTCGCAATGTCAAATTGCAATTCCAAAATTTATGAAAAATATGAATGACTCACCGGTGTCGATGATCCTTCGCCTTTGAAGGCATGTTGAATAACACTGTATGGACCTACCGGGAAAAGAAATAATCATTCTAATTAAACATATCTAAATTAGAAATATGTTTCTCAAATTGTTCGATTTATTTCGTAAAGGCAATTATCAAGTTTCAGTCAAGTTGGATGCCCAATAAAATGTATGATATCTCGATATTTCGGCAATTTTTATCTTCCAAGAAATACTCTCAATGAAAAGAGTAAATTTAAATAAAATTCGAAACAATAATTACCTCGCGAAGGGCCAGTAATTTTCATATTAAAAAGAACAAATTTAAGGTCCCAACAAAAAAATCAATATTCATACGGGCAACAATATTTTCATCAATATTGACATCGAACTTTGGGTTTCCCATGAGGGAGCGGGTATTTATCAATAAATGACCTTCGTAGTTGACAAGATTAGTGACAATGACGATAAACATGTATTAATTGCTCACCGGCATCACGTGCTTGCGGCGCCATCTTGAATTCCTAAGCAGAACTCTGCACTCGGCGACTCCGCGTGACCAACTGCGCATTGACCGACTCATCGACGACAGCTCGATCGTCCCGATAGTCTTGTTCTTGAACAGTCTTGAAATAGTGTTCGTTTTGGTGTTTTGTAAAAAGCTGAGAATGTTACGAGCCTTTGAAAAACTTTAAAAGACAATACAAAAATCCGCGAATTCCTTGATGCCGCAGTGGGCCCAACAGGTGAGAAAAACCTTGCGAAAATCCTCGTTTTTCCGACAATTTCGACGAGCAGGAAAAGTGCGTGAAAGACGCGAGACAGAGGGACCCGAGGAGAAACACATTACGAATTATCCCGTTCTCAATTCGCGTAATTACGCGAAATATTCTTCTTCGTCTTTGTTCGCGACTCGTCATTCCTCCGATCATTCGTTCGGAGCCGCGACGACAAGTCTTAACGTGTTCCGAACGCGAATTATTCGGGTTCTAGATCGACCATGTTTTGTTGCAAAACAATTTTGTGTTCGTCAACAACCAATACCGTTGAACGATCGCGATGAAAAGAGGGAAAATTATCGTTCCTCGGCTTCGGTCACGTTTTCACTCCGCTCATTCCTCGCGTATTTTCGATCGAAAGTTGCCAATCGAACGTCAAAATTCGCAGTGCAAATTTTTCCGAACATTTTTTTTTGGAATTTTGTTGATTCGTCGAAAACAATTTTTTGACGATTTCACTGATGGTCTCGTTGTTACAGACCCCGGGAAATCATGGAGAGGTTGAAGAAAAAGCCGGATTTCATCCACTGCAGCCAGTCCCAAAATGTCCTGCGGAACTTGATGCTTCGTGACTTCGGCTTGCGAACGACCCACAAAACAAGTACCAAAGAATTAGAGCCCATCGCCGAAACTAATCTCGTTCTCAAAGACCACCAGGAATTGGTATGTTTACTTTATGTGATGAGCAAATTGTCAAAAGACGAATCATTAACGAAAGCAACTTTTTACAGAAATGTGATTTACCCGGTATTCCCAGGACAACTTTCCTCATGGTCTTCAGTCCCGATCGGTAAGAGTTTTTCTCGTAAAATCATGAAAGATTCGGGTTCAGATTTTTGAATCTCGTTTCGTTGTTTTCCACAGAACGAAAGTGGCATCGACACATGGAAACCACAACGTTTACGTAACGGATTTGACTTCGGGGAAGAATATTAGAGTTCTGTCCGGTCACCCTCGCACGCCTTGGTGCATAGCTTTTCACCCTTCGTCGAGCCAAATCTTAGCTTCAGGTTGTCTTGGTGGTGAAGTGCGGGTTTGGGATCTGAGCGTAAGTTCAAGAACGCGAGTAAAATCAAAGGAATCAAAGAATGTAATCAACTATTTTTTCTGTTACTCAGGGAGGAAGCGAGGTTTGGAATACCGAGAATGTGATTGCCTCGTTAGCTTTTCATCCCTCTGAAAGATTACTGGTCATAGCCACTGACAATGAAGTACATTTCTGGGATTGGAGTCGTTCGAAACCCTTTGCCAAAGCCGCGACCAAGCACGAGAAAGAGAAAGTTCGGTACGAGGACGATTCTCATTAGTCCTGGCCGTCTTTTTCCATACGAGTAAACTCGAATTTCTTTCTTACAGCTATGTGGCTTTCGATAGCATGGGAAGGAAGTTGATTACTGGAATAGCGAATTACACACCGCCGAATGTATATCAGTGGGACCGTCCCTCGGTAGAGCAAAGTTATAGATACAACCCAAGGTACTTCAAATTTCGAGAACAACAAAATTACATTTTGTTGTAGTTTACAAAGAAATGTAACTTACTCATTGCAGATTTTCGGAAGACAGACTTCCTCACGCCTACGAACCAATATTGTCCACGACCCACTTGTGGAATCGTCGAGTGATTTATGGCGGCATCGTCAGACGTGACAGTAATAATGACCGAAATCAATCAGGTAATCCGACTGCCACCGATTACTCAGTTCCTCATCAAAGGCCAACCGCTCCGCCCGGTGATGAAGATTCCCGCAATTCTTTGAGGTAAAGAAAAATGCGTGCACTTTTTTCGTTGATAAACTTTAAACCTCGTGGTTGATTTCTTACAGAGACATTTGGGAAGCTTATCCTCCGCTGCAGCGTCAAGTACAACCCTCAGTTCCTGGCAGCGTCACAATCGAAGTTCGCCGCAACAGTTACATGCCATTCAACGCAGATTCCGAGAATGTTGTCGAGAGAATCCCGGAAGAGCGAAACCCGTCACAAACTCAGGGCAACAATTTCGAAAACCTTACGAGCCACAGAATCTTGAGACCTAATATCTTCCGAAATCGTGATACAGTACGTTGAGTAAAATCAGCGCTTTCGAAAATTTCTTTCTCTTGTAAAACCAACATTGTTTTTTTAGATGGACCGTGGGACTGACCCTATGGACACTCCGGAATCGTCCTCGACGGCATCGAATTCGAACCCCTCGCGAGAATCCAATGACGGTGAGTCGGTGATGGTCAACTCCGTTCGCAGACTCTGGAACATGTTACACACGAGCAACCTGGATATCGATCAGATCCTTGCTCGCTTTCTGAATCGCCGGAGGCTGTTGCAGATTGAGGTCTCTTCGGATTTGGAGGTCGTGTACGCTCTTAGAATCATCGGTTCGCCGCTGAGATCTTGTCTCTTGGTATTACAAGAACTGCGGCAACGGCTACAAGCGAGCGTGGCCGAACTTGTTTCACAATCCAATGTTAATCGCAATGCCAACGATCTCCAAAATCGCGCAAGGCAAAATCTGCGCAACGCTATGAACGACGAAATACAGTCCCTAAACAACATGGAGATCCAGCTGACGACAACGAGTTCGCGTATAGAAATACTTCGAGAAAGTATAGTGGCGCACAGGCGTCGCCAGAGCGCGGAAAATCCCCGTAATCACGCTTCGAACGCTTCGGAATCGAGTACGGATCAGCCTGCAAATTTCGGGAGCGCGACGTCTGCGAATTCCGCTTCGAGCGCGACGGATGCGAGCGCGGATAACTCCGCGCGTATTTCGTGTACGAGTAACAGGAACAATAGGAGAAGGCTTTTTACGCCAGACACCGAGGACGAGCCACCGAGGAGTCGCAGGCGTCGAGAGGGTTCGCACGTTTGGTACCCCAGATACTTGCACTCGCGATCGTGGGTTGAGATTCATGGTAAATTTGCCAAGATTTTTCCAAGGTTTTTTTTATTTCTCGTGCATTAACAAATGGTGACTTTTTGTACCAGGGGATAATTCAGCGTCGAGCGACGAAGGTTACATCGAAGGACCGGCGACCCAAAACACCACATCAAACTTCACAGTTTCCTCGCGTTCGGCGTTTCAACCGAGCATTCCCAGGAATTCCAACGATCGAGTTGCCAGCGGCTACTTGGGGGCTTCTTCGACCGAAGCGTACCTCAATTTCCGTCGCCCAGCTAGAATTGACGATCAAGATTATTTTTCTTCGTTGGCTGATTATAATCCTTTGAGAGCTACTCGTTTTGATGATCCCCCCAGGTCGACCGATTGGAATCGTTCGTCGAGTCAAGCGGGCACGTCTCAGTCTTCGAGTAACGTGCCTGAAACCGACAGCGATAGGGCGATAAGATTAATCATGAACACCCAAAGAATAGCCCAAGGTCTCAGAAGAATTTTAGTAGCGGATCTGTATCGAAGGGAATGGAATACCGAGATTCTCGAGCCCGCGCAAAATCCGCCGGAACAAGCGGCGAGCGAAGATCATTCCGGCGAGCAGTCGGAGAACGGTTACTGGCTGCTGGAAGAAAACAGTTACTCGGATTCGGACCACGATGACCAAAGAAGAACGAGTCGATGGATCCCTTTAGACCCGAACAACCGAAACTCTGAATCCAGCAGTTTCTTTTCGAACGATCGCCCGAGGATCAGGCTCGCGCATGAAAACAGAGATCGTCACGGCCAAAGGAGCGTTAACCGTACCCAGTTGTCACCGATTTCCGAAAATTCGACTCGTTACGAGCAACCGCCGTTGTTTCCGTTTAGAAGCTTGCGAGAAAATCTGTCGCGACGAACCAGGCCTTCCTTAGCCAGGCCTTCAAGCGTTGGTAGTAACGTTCCGAGCAACGTTACGGCTTCGACCTCCAGGGACCAGCAGACGCAAATCAGCGAGGCTTTACTACAGGAAAGCGATCATCTTCCAAGCACGAGTCGAAGAGCTGAAAATCCTGTAGCCAGCAGAAAGGTTAGGGAGCATTCAGAGGATAATGGAAGCAGCGCCAACTCCGTCCTTGAGAATTTGGAATCGGATCCAGAGGGCTTGAGGAACTGGCTTTTGCGCCCTGTGACGAGAGAGCAGGAATCATCGAACTCTTCCGAAACACCGGGGCAAAGTTCCAGCAATGTCAATCGTTTGTGGCGGTATTAACTTTTATTTTGCGGAATATGTAGTTGTCGAATGAGCTGAATGAATATTATTTTGCAGGGCGAGAGTGGAAATTTTTCAACTGCAGCAGATGCGAAAAATGTGGGAGGATCTTCAACGACAGATTCGTAGTCTTCATGTGACGGTTCGGGTCGAGGGGCAGAACAGCGATATGTCAGCGGTGCCGAACACGTGCGCCGCCGAAGCAGCGTCGTCGACGTCTCAGAACGCCGGGGACTCGCAAAACGAGACCGCGCGAAACTTCAAAAAAGCATTGTTGGAAAATTACAAAAGGGAGAGCAGCAGTAACGCGGAAGGAGCTCAGAATCAGTCGAGCAGCGCGAGCCCGGACAATTCGGCGAATATCAGTCTTTCGAATCTGCTGCCGAGCGAGTCCGAGTTGAGGAATATGCGACCGCAGAATTTACTCGACGTGTTCATTTGCATTTGTGGATTGTACTCGAGGTGCTTCAGTAAACTTCGCCGACCAAATTCGCAGGCTTCTAATGACCACACGTATTCTAATCCTAACAATACGCAACTGCCCAGCATACCGAGTTTGGTTTCAAATATCATGGGGAGTTTGAATCTACCGTCGACGAGCAGGTCGAACGAAGGATCAGGAAATGCTACTTCGCCGAGGAAAACTTTGAATACCGCTGGTACGTCGCAAAACAGCGACACCCCGAGTCGAAGTTCGAGTCAGCCGGACACTTTTAATCCTACGTCGCCGCCAGGTTCGCCGCCGAGTAACACGAACGCCCGTGGAAGACAGTACTGTTACCAAAGGGTTTGGCGCTACAGGCGAGGGGTGAATCTTAGGTTGGTCTCGATTTGGAATGAATTGAAAATGAAGAAAAGTTGTCATCGTCAAGCTTGTTCATTGATTTTAAAAGTATTTTCTGTTTTGTTCTTTTCACAGCTTTTAACTAATAATTAAATGACGTAGTTCTCCGGTTCTTTCTTTTTCGATATTTGAAAAACAAATGAACATAAGTTCCTGATAAAGCGAATTGGTTTGGTAGTACAAGGATTTTTTTTTATTAATCATTTTTTGCATTGGTAGTTTTTGGAATTTTGGATTAATTATGGTGTGTGTTTTTTTAGGCGACCGAGACTTCTTTCTTTGGGACCGCGGAGTATGAAACGCGGTATTCGTACGCAAACGGGAAGTAATCCTTTCCGTTATTTCGAGAACACTCGACGACCTTGGCACATCAGAAGAAACACATCGGCATCGACCAGTAGCAACGACAGAAATCAGTCACAGGACACATCTGTGTATCTTCAAGCAATGATTGTAACTTTGGAGACTTTGGTTCGCCAGCAGCGTGATCTGTCGAGAAATGCGGCTTCTAATCAGACCACGGATGGTGATAATAATCAGAACAGTAATAGGACCAATGTTGTGCCTCAGGAATCGGAACAGACCAGGGAAGTGACGAGATCTCGCGCAAGGTGACATTCAGGTTTCAAAGAAACAAGATTATGTTGACAGTTTATCGATTGAATAAATTCTTTTTTGACCAGGGAAATTCTCAGCTTGATCGTGAGGAAATTCATCACATTTTTCGAGGCGAACCGACCGGGAAACGGGTCGCAGAGCAACGTTTTGTACGAGCAAATATACAGTTAGTTGAAGTATAGATGTCGTCTTTTTAATCAAGATGAATGTGCTAATACAAAGATGTTTTTAGAAATGTACGTGCTGCTTCATCTTGCTTTGGAATTGACGGACCTTTTGCTGGAACAACTAGTCTCGACGAGGCAAGAACTGGAATCCAATCAGGGCAACGAAACCGGCTCCAACGCCCCAAGCGAAAACGCCGAGAGTTCTTCGCAAGGAGAAACTGCTCGAGCCAACAATTCCAGCAGAAAGGAGAACGAAAGTAACGCCGCCGTAGACTTGTCGACTCCGAGAAGCAACAGCTACCAGCGAGCTCTGCAGAATTTACTGCAGCATGTAAGATGGTTCCGGCAAAGTCAAAGTAATAAAAACTCCAATGAAAATCCGAGCACGAGTAGCACTCCGGAAGCTGGACCAAGCGGAACTTCGTCGACGAACGAGCCTCGTCGATTGTCTCCGACTGAAATTCAAACTGAAGTTGAAAACTATATGAAAAGAATAACAAATATCAGGAACTATTTGCGAAGTACATGGGAATCGAATCGTCTTGGAAGGCCGAGGAATAATGTTTCGAACGCGCAAGACAACGCAAACGAAATTACCGACGACGAAGATACCGAGACGAGCAATAACAACACGAGGACCACGTTGAATCAAATGGAACAAGAGCTGGTGCAGGCTTACTTAAGGGAAGAGCCAGAAAGTTCCATTAACGCAGCTCCTGAAGCCGGCACTTCCAGCGAACCCCAGGGCACGTCATCGAACCCTACCGGAACTTCGATCAACAATATTCAGAGTATCATCAGGAGAATGATATCCAACATCAAAAACAACACCGGGTCCGATCGTCCGACACATAGAGCTCGTCAAAACTCTTCGAATCCCCAAAGCACTCCAAGCGGAGACGCGAGAGACAACATTACCGACGACGAAGACGCACGACCCAGCAATGATTCGAGTATGGAGCAGCTGCAGCAGGAAATGTTGCAGGATTATCGAAGAGATGAACAGGAGCGCGAGAATGCGCCGAGAACTGGTAGAAACGGGATTGCTCCGGAAGCAGCATCACCGATAGGATGTTTTCTCAGTGGAATTGGAGATAACTCGTCGTCGCCGGCGTTTAGCAGAGGCCCAATTTCCAGCCGCCGTGGGCCTTCTCGGTTTTCACCGATGCGCTCGGAATTAATGAATTACCGGAGGTACCAAAGTTTGGAGAATGATAACTCGATGAGAAGACGATTCAATGTACCGGTGGTGACGATAAACGGCGTGCCGGTCAGCGATTTCAACAATTTAGCCGGGAATTCGAGATTCAGGAATGCTCAGGTGGCAAATGCGCCGCCGCCGCCGCCAAGAACTTGTGGTACCCCGCAGAACAGTGGGGTGGCAAGTGATTTGAGGTTTGGGTGGACGCCGAATAATCCAGCTGGTTCTAATCCTTATCAACCTAGTAGAAATGGGAATCAGGTAGAGCCGAGAAGAATGACATGTGTTTTTGGTTTATACTAATGATGCCATTTTTTATTTAGGTTCAACGATGGGTGCTGGCCCAAGCTTGGAGAACTCCTCGTAATTTACCACTTCGTTATGGAGCCGAAGAACCAGCGGGTTCACCAAGACCTGCAGGTCCTGTCGGAGACCCCAGTAACGACGACAGCGACGAAGTAGAAATACGAGGTGATTCTTGTCGGATAAAAGAGTGGAAGTAATTTTAGATGGCTTATTAAAGCGGTTTTGTACTTTTCGCAGATCATATTCCAGTCAGTATGTCATTTAACAGCTGGGAAATGCAAAGGTTCCGAGTACAAGCTTGGGATTTTAGTGACGGAGATATACCGGATATTACGGATCGTAAGTTTGTTGGAAAGATGATGTTTATAAAGAAAAGGGGAATTGACAAGGATAATAAATTGCAGCTGAAAAGAACATCGTGGTACGAGAATGCAAAATCCACAACGATGCCAGTATTGATATTTCTCCTGATGGGACATTGTTGGCGACATTGTTACCTTCTGGTCGAATCAATCCCACAACTACATTGGGTAAGAAATTCAATGTTTCCTTGGAGAAATCGAGGATTAATGAAATTTTCGATTTTAGGAGTGTACAGTTTGCAATGGGAAACGCTGGGGCAAAGAATTTATTCTACAAAAACCAGTCAAACCGTTGTTTCTGTCTCGATGTCACCGACGAATCAGCATCTTTTGGTTGGTTTGGCATCTCGTAGGGTACATATACCTTCGCGGCCAATGCCAATGGCCCAAATTTATAAACTCGCGAATAAAGAAACCGAGGAGGAGCAGACGCAAAACCCAACGGAGCAAGCGGATTCGGCGGATCAGCCATCGCCCATGGATCCTCCGATTTATAACGTGCTTCTTAATCGAATGGAAGAGTATTATGGGAGAAACGGGAGAGAAACACCGCATAGGAGCGATTATACGAAAGACAACAGCAAAAGTATGGTGCTGTTGCGCGAGCTGATGCAGAACACGGAAACCACGGGTTACGTGAGCCTTAACTGCATCAGGTGGGCACCTCAAGCTGGTCAGGGAATGGTTTACGCCACCAATACTGGACAATTAAACATACTTCACTAAACTAAGAATTTTATGTACGAGATGACGAATTTTATTTATGGGGAGAAAATTAGGAGCGCGGTGTTCTGGAAATGATTCCTAATGAATATAATTAGCGCAATTAGATACATGTATTTCATCGCCGAGAAGTTGAGTCTTTCATTTCGTGAACTCGGTATTCTAGATCAGTGTCAGATTTGCTGCCTGCACGTTGGATCGTTTTTTTTATGATTGTTATATTCTGTTTTGTTGATTTGGGATTAATTTTGTTCCGTGCCCACGGTACTCCTGACTTTGTTTTATAATTGAATCAGTTGAACTCGAGGAGTGGGGTGTTGGATTTCAGTTTTTTTTTTTTTCAATCATTGTCGAGGAAAATCAAAAGATTGCCTTGTTTTGGGAAAAAATGCCGCGGATTTCTGAATGGAATGTTTTTTATTTCCTTTAACTCTATTAGGGAGTGAGTGATTTAAATATAAAACCATGCCTTTTTTTAGTTTTTAGAAATTCGAGAGTACTTTATTTAATTTGAATTATGTGTAATTGTTTTTCGAATTGTTTACATTTCGGTTGAATTGTGATAGTGAAACTATCGTGCTGTTCATAAACTGAAGCGATTAAACAGTCGATCAATTATTTGATTGCTGGGGCTCATTGATAAAAATTTGGTATTTAATTTATCTCGTCGAATGATCGATCATTTGTTGCGTTTTGCACGCAACTATATTTTTTTACTTTCCAATGTAACTGAATCACTTTTTCAGCTTTTTCATTCTGTGACTAATGCTTTATAAAAGATAGGCACTTTATTATTGAATATATAATTTGTAAGACGTTGAAAAAATATATATATTCCTCTGTATTAAAAAATGATTCATGAAGTAATAAAGAATTAATTATTCAACAAACGAGTCACCTTTATTTATTCAATCAGCATTTTTCGTAGAAAAAAGAATTTGGAGTGCGTTTCTGTAAAATTATGCTGGATTTATTGTAATCGATGAATAATATTTGTAGCCGAATAAATAGGGAAAGATATATATATCTTACAAAGTCGCCTACTTTTTTCTCTACGAATTTAATCCAGTATTAAGAAAAAAATTAATCGTCGTACAATAAACTGTGTATCAATTCCGGAGTCTCCGGCTGTTTCAAACACAGCGACATTTTCTCCTGAGAAGAATTATACTTCTGTCGTTCCAGCTGACTCAAGTCATGATCCAGCATCGTTTCGATTTCGTCGTCGATGTAAATCGAGCTGTCGTAAGATTTATCCAAATACGAAGTGCCCGGTTCGGTGGAGTTTATCGTCTCGTTGAGAGTGTTCTGAATATCGCTTTCCATCATATAAATGTTTGGGAAATTGCTCAATGATCCTGGAACATTGGGCTCGGGCTCGCGCACCGGCTGCTGCAACTGCTCCTGCGTCTCGCTGATGGCGCACATCATTTGGTGACATTTCACCTGGTGCATCTTGAGGTTCCCCGTCTGTGAAAAAAAGCGGTCGCAGTAGTTGCAGCGATAAGGTCGCTCTCCCGTGTGACACCTCGCGTGCCTTTGAAGCTTGTACTTCGTGGCGAACAATTTGCCGCATTCCGAGCAGCTCAGGGACTGATCCTGAATGGAAATAAGCCTGTTGTCCAGGACAGCCTGCTCTAAATCAGTGTGGAAGCTGATCATGTGCGATTTCAGGGACACTTTGTGCCTGAATGACTGGTGACAGTGCGCGCACTGGAACTGCTTCTTTCCCTCGTGACACTCCTTGTGCTTCGTCAGGATTTCCTGCTGGTTGAAGGACATTTGACAAATCTGGAAATTCAAAAGAGTTTATCAATCTTTTGTTCGGTTGGTTTCTTCGGTGTTTTTACTGACGTCGCAGATAAACGGTCGTTGCCCCGTGTGAATCCTTTTGTGTCTGTTCAAGTGCGCTTGGCACCTGAAACTTTTACCGCAAATGAGGCAGGAATATTTATGTTTGTCTTGGACGTTCGTTTGACCGTGGCCAAGTTTTTCCAGTAAATCGCTTTCTTTCAGGGAACACAGCATGTCCTGCAATGAGAAATGATATACTTTTATGGGATTTACGTGGAATTTTGGAAAAACTCACCTCGTTGAAATTAATGTTCAGCGTTGGGGCGATTAATTGTTTTTGAGTGTTCAATACCATCGAGTAAAATTCGTCGAACAAACATAGTTTGTGCTCGCATTCGATGCAAATGTATTTCGAAAATGCGTCGTTCATGGAGATGTTTATAACCTAAAAAAAGGATAGATCGATACCGACGAATAAACTTGGTGTTTTGTACGAAATACTCACGTCTTTCGAAAAATACTTGTCGATTATGGAAACGAGCATCGAACCCTTCACTTTTTCTTTGAACAATTCCGTACCCTGCTGCTTTTCTTGCCCGCACATTCGACATAATTTCGATGCTATCATTTTATGGAGCATCATTTTGGTGTTTTTGTTGGTTTTCAAGTGGTTAATCGAAGTTGATTCTCTGCTCAGAGATGATCTCAATGAACTGTCAAATCGATTGTTATCGCATCAGCTGATAAATGTCAAATACCCTGACCTAACCTCAAAATAGCCGCAGCGCGCAAAATTTGAAAGGCGAACGATCACGGAAGGACAAAAAGTAGCACAGATTATATCTTTTGGATATCATTTTATTGGCTTATTGAGCATAGTTTAACACTCTGCATTGATTTCATAAGTATTGCATTAATAAAAACTTTCGGCTCAAGGTATAAATCGGCATACAATAATTGAAGGGCTGAGAAACTAAATCGGCTAAGCGACATTTTTTTACAGAAATGTGTTATTTGAACTGAAATAAAGCAATTTTATACTTTGTCCTGTAAAATTTGAGTTTTGTTGGTGAGCCGATTTCGTTTTTCAGCCTCTCAATTATAGCATGATTCGTATCTTTCAGGCACTAGTCGTTCGCGTACGGGAAGAAGTTCAAAAATTCACAAATGAAATGCTACAAAATTATGGTCAATATGAACTTACCAAGCGATTCAAAAATGTAATGAGAGAATTTCAATCACCGACAGAAAATTGACGAACTTGCTCGTTTTCGGATTAAATGAATCCAAGTTTCGACCAAGAGAAATTTTGGGAAACTGCGTGTTCAGTTGCAAAAACTTTACGTTACTCCGCAAACTCCTTTTTGACTATAAATTAGCCGAATAAAAAACTCTACTTGCAGTTGAACGTAAATGCGCTGAATAATCGATGTATTATTAATATCACCAAAAATTGACAATTTGTTCGAAAATCAAAAATAAAATGTTTCTCCATTTCGATGTTTGGAAAAAGAAAATAATACATCGACTCTTCCACATTTACACTCGACATTAAAAAGGGCTAATCATTCGATATGAAATAACGTTTTCGAAACTCGGTCAGTAAAAAGGAGTTCACGGATACCTCTAAAAATGAAAAGATATTTAGTAAAAAGCATTGTAATATATATTTTTATACAATTATCTTATTCCTATGGCCTAATGTTTTCGAATTCGCATTGGCCCCGTACAATTTCATGTACACATACACGTTGTTCTACATAATTCGTTTAGCTGTAAAAATTGCTATAAAAAGAACATTTTTAATAATGTAATTGGTGTTGCAGTGACGAAGCCATAATGTTCAAGCAGCTGATCATAAAAACATCACATCCAATAATTCGATCAATTACGAGAAAAATATTCATTGGCATAGGAAATACATATTTACACCATATCCTTCAAAATAATGAGCTCTCTTTTTAGTTACTTCTGTCACCCCAAGGAGGTGGAATCTGAAGATGAGGTAGGACTTTCGTGGCTTTTCTCTATACTCGCGAAACGAGACCGGAAATAAGAATTTTTTACAAGTTTTGGAAAGAGACAAAGCGAGAATTAGAAAAAGAAACACCCACATCGAGATTTCCCTGCAAGTTTCCGGGCTGTACATTAATTATTAAACAAAAAAATTACACCCCCTTAAAATTCTTCGAGAAAAAAACGGTATAAAGCAGCACGAACGTAAATCTCACAATTTAATTCTATTGACTTTGTCATATCACCGTCGTCCTTTCATATTCCAACGCCTCGAGTAATTACAAATTGATATCCTAATTGGCATGAAAAGTACGTATCACATCAATATTCTCATTGATATTTCAATGCGTGTTCAATCTGCGCACTTAACAAACGTGCTGATAAAATACACTCACAACTCGCAAAATACAAAATTCACGAAGCTCTCGAAAACGCCAGGATGGAAGATGTGGAAAACTGCGTTCACTTTCGATTCGATTCTCCCGAACGGGATTCGTTTGGCATGAAAAACTTGAGTTATGCGTCGATTTTTATACAAAGTTGTAGTTTTCATCATCCGCGATCGAAAGAATCAAATCGAGTGTCTAAAGCGACTCTTATACTAAGAAACTATTCGATACGGTATTTAATATCTTAGAAATTACGCGTACCGAGTCATAATTTATACTTTCATCGCGCCGCTCGCCAAGAAATTCGCTTCTAAATACACGTGAACGACCTTTATGCAAAAAGAGATATTTCTAGGACGTAACAATAGCGACTTATTTTCAGGACGCAATGGGACTCTAGATTGTCTCTGTAACGATGCTCTACTTATGAAAATAGTTACACGCGAAATCCTAAGAATGTGTTGTATTTGTAATCCAGACAAATTAAGTACAGGCGGATCAATCGAAGCAATCTTTAGCGCACATAGAGAACATTTTCGAGCGTTCTAGTAAAATTAATTAAATTCATGAATGGCGAACTTAGGCTAAAGTAAAAATTATACGAAATAAACAACACGATGCTACAATTAACGTATTGTGAGTATTAAACAATTTTTATTGAATCGCTTGAAGACAAACGCGATTTTTAATTTGAAATATTAATTAAAACGTCGGCTTGTGCGATTCAAATAAAAAAACTTAACATACTTGACTCGAGTTTTGATTATTTTCCGATTCAAAGCGCAACAAATTCTATCGCGTTGGAACATGAGCAAAATATACAATATAAAAAGTCGAAGGATAAATCAGCGTCGACTGTTTTCGTCTATGGAAAAACACAGCTCTCAAAACGCAAATACAATATTGAAAAATTGAATGTTTTTGTCATGGAAAAATATGTAAAATCGATCTACATCTTTCAAAAAACTGCGCAAAGTAGCGGTTTGAGCAAATGTAACTCATGCCTGTACTATAATCGCAGCAGCATCAACATTTGCTGCGTACAAAATGTTTGATTAGTAAAGCTGATAATATGACATCAAAACGATTCGAATGTAAAAAAATTAAAAAATGAGAATAAAAGGCATTCCTTAAATACAATATTTAAATGCAATTTAAAACGCACTACAAATTATATCACGTAAATTCGAAGCACAAAAAATACACAAAGACCTATACAAAAGATTCCTGAATTCGACGAATAAGTCACGGCTCCGAGTACTGTAATTTATTAAATTTCTAGTATTCTTTGGAAGGGTCTTCAACGTTTTAAGACTTGTGTAAAAATAGTTAGGGCATAGACAAAATGCATACGAAAATATACGTATCTGTGGTCCTACTGGTAAAAGCAGACCGTCTACCAACAGGAAGTTTGCAACTCCAATAGTTACTTCATCTCGGAATAAAAGCAGGCACGAAAAATTAAAGGTGTGCAAAATCTGTCTAAATAGCTCGTTACAATTCCTTTCTCCCGAGAAACATCGAGTATCCTGTGCAAACTATATCATAAAATACACCAGCGTACAATATATCTACATGTTTTATCGTAAACATCACAGGAGCAAATGGTGTGGTTCTTGAACATTCGATAATTCAATTTAGATCGACGAGCGCCGCTTCTAGGACTCGGCGACGACTCGCTAAAAAATATCTACAAATACAACAAGAATCGTTGAAACTTCGCCCGACAAAATCGTCCCATTTCGATATAAATTGCACTACAAAACTCTCGCGGCGTACAAAAATTTCATTTCGTAGGATTGTTTTTTTGTCATTTGAAATCCCAGCTTTCATTCGTTTCTTTCCGCTTTTTTTATGATAAAATTGCGATGCTGCGCCTGGGACCGCCTATGCAAACGTTATCGAGACTGGACCACTTCTTGATACCGTTTCGTAGGGCTTCCGTGGCCACTTTGTCTTCGTAAACTCTGGACATGGCTTCAAGCTTCTGAGCCTTCTCCTTGCTCAGCGGCTCGCTCGGGAATGTCAGCTCGTTCGTTTCAGCCAGCGTGCGGAGATCAAAATAGTATTTGGCATATACGCTCGAAGGAACATTTATATTGAACTGGAGCATTTCTAAAAACTGCCTCTCTAATTCGTTCCTGCAAAAGAAAGATTTCGATTCAACCCATGTTACATCAAAACAGTTTTACAATCCTCGCAAAACCCACATGTCTTCTACAGTAATGTCTTTCAATATTTGACAGTAGTCGACGTTCCAAACGGCTTGATCGTCCCACACTTTGGACGCTAAAAGAATCGCCCCCAGGACGATGCGTTTCCAATTCGCTGGAGTTATGTCGATCTCCGCGTACGTCAACAGGCGCTCTAGGTACACCAAAGTTATGATGGCGCATTCCGCCGTCAGTTGCGCGGCGTTGAAAAGAGTCCTCACGAATTTGTAAATCTGCTTATGCTCCGGATTGTGCCTGTCGTAGTCATCCAAGATGACGTCTCTCTGTAAGTAAACAAATCCATTAACAATTCCGTAAATCCCAAAATAAAATGAAGAAGCCTCACCGTCAACGGATGCATTTTCTCGTCGAATATATCAATGTGTCTTTGAGAAGTTCTGTTCTTGATATGATAATAGATTGCTAGCGCTACACATTTAACGGTATTTTTAAGATTAGGTTGGGACACGGTACTGTCGTCTAAATATATGGTACTACAGCTGCTGCTCTTTTTCAAGGTCCTCGTATCAGCTATTTGATACTGACTCTTCTTCCGCACCATCCCATCTAAAAACAAAACAAAAATCAGAACCTTAAAACAGATCAATTCGTGAGCCAAAAAACGTAATTTTCAATTTTTGAAAAAAGAAAACGATACATCAATCGCAGTCGCGTCCAAATGGAACGGCGTTTTTGAAGCTTGGTCGGTAAAAAAGAACTCAAGGAAACAAATCGGAAACTTACTTTCGATGGCTTGTTTGGATCGCTCCATAAATATGGTCCCGGCGCAAGGGTGAAGCGAGGGGTCCGAGTCCCAGTCTTCTGGTTCCCTTTCGCTGATGTGCTGCAAATTATTGACACTGATCTCACCCTCGGGGAGATGTTCCTCGAAGCTCCGCACTACGCTGTCCCCGGCCGGATCCTTGCGTCGAATCCTTTCGAGTTGCGGACTCGAATACGAGCAGCAACTGCTCTTATTCCCCATGATTTCTAAAAATCGCGTAGTTGCTCGCCCAAAGCCCCGAAAACGCGAAGAAGAAAATAAGAAATATATCGTTTTCTGCCTTTGTCCCCCGAATCACATGTTGACGTTTACTGATCGCTACTGATCAGCTGACGAAGCTGACAACGCGAATAAAGGGCGGCTCTTCCGAGCTGTGCATGATGCTGCTTAGATTAAAGGGAAAATTGGGCCTTAGGGACACTTGTTCGATTTTTTCTAGAGCTGTGAAAGCGCGGGCGAAAAATTTCGTCGCGCGACAACGCCTCGGACTTTCCCATTCACCGGTTGGACTTTGAGGTTCAGTGCTTGGCGACGGAAAGACCGATATCGTATTTAAGCCCGCGACATTACTCATTGTAGCGGATTAAAATTGCCATGTTTCAACGGATTTTGAGGCCCGGCCTTTTCAAATGAGATCCTCGGGGCCTGATTTTAATTAAATCGCGTTGCATTTCTGGTACGAAAGAAGACACGCACGCGAACACACACCAATGCAATCATGTAATCCGTACTTTATTTGTTTCGTTTTTCGTAAATGCAGCACACACTCGCGAGAATCAAGGGAAAAGTTATTCTTATTCGCAGAGCTTTTAACGGTCTATTTTTGATTGGTTGCGAGAGAAGTAACTAGTGTAGGAATTAATTGTGTGTGTGTTTGTATAGTTTCGGAGCAAGTTCTAGTAATTTATTATTATGCTTGAAATTTACGAAATTCTTTTTCGTGTGAGTTGCGTTTTTGGATTTTGAATTTTCAGTATCAAACGCTATCTCAGCGATGAAAACATTTTCAAACTTTGCCGCCAAGAAATGTCACACTCGCATGCGCACAACTCTCTGCGACGCATGTTGAAAGAAAAATATGGATCTAACCTAAAAATTGCAATGTGGTCAAAGGTGGTTCGGTGAAAGGAGAACTCGTTGATTTATATTCGTTGTTTTTCTCTCAACGTAAACGTTAAACATGCCAAAGTTACTTGAAACTGGCAATCCCGATTCGAAAGACGAAGAATTTCGAATAAATGACGAATTCGCTAAAAAATACGAACGAAATCGACGAAGGGAGGAATTGCAAAAATGTATAATAACCTGAATATTTTTTTTTCTCGCCTGTTTTATTGCTTTAACATCAAATTTTTCAATCGTTTCAATTTTACATTTCTTTAATTTCATTAATTTAGATCAGGCCAAACACGGCAATATTGCAATCGACTCGGACAATTCTGACGACAACTCCAGTGAATCTTCGGAAGATGATGAAGATGCAGTGGTAAATAAACGTTTTAACAATGTATATCAAAGCAGAAACAATTATCTTAATTTTATTATGATAAAAATACCAATTTTTGTCACAAACAGGAATTGACAGCGGAGTTTGAAAAAGATTTCTTCAAAACTCTCGCATGCATCAAAAGCAAGAACCCCAAAATTTATGACAAAGATGTAACATTCTTTGAAAACCCGAACACAAACAACGGCGATGTTTGCGAGAAAAAACCAGCAAAAGAAGAGCCCTTGTTTCTTAGAGATTACGAACGAAAGCTCATCGTGGAAAAGGGTGGGAAACTGAGCGACAGCGAAGATGAAGAATTTTTCAAGCCGAAAGCTATGACTTTAGTCGAAGAAGAGCGCCAGATAAAAGAAAGTTTCAAGAAAGCAGTAAAAGATAGCGACGATGACAGCGACGGATCAGATTTGCTGCTAAAGAAAGAGCAATCAGAAGAAAAAGTACAATACTCATATATTTATGTCAAATAAGTTTGTAGCACGATTATACAACCTGATTTTTCCACAGACAAAAGATTTCGAAGCAGCTTATAAAGAATGGTTGAAAGAGGAAAAAAGTGAAGAAGACGAATTGAAGCCGCTTCGAGATGCTTGGGCGAATCCGAATTTGGATCCTAACGAAAAATTTTTACGAGACTACATACTGAAAAAGAAATTTTTAGACGCCAACGTGGAGGAAGGCGAGGAAGATCATCAGCATAAAATACACGACAGCGATAACAATCTTTCGGAGGATGAGAATAATATCGAGCAGCAGGAAGAATTTGAACACAAGTACAATTTCAGATTCGAAGAACCTGATCAAGAGTTTATCAAAAGGTAAATAGAGAACAAATTTATTTGAATTTCAATAATGATCAACGTTCTAATTATTTTTCAGGTACCCTCGAACACTGGAAAACTCGATGCGCAAGAAAGATACTCGCAGGTCAGAGAAAAGGCAAGAAGTAAAGACACGAAAAGAGGAAGAAAAAGTTCGGCGGCAGGAAGAATTGAAGCAGCTGAAAGCAATGAAAAGGAAAGAGATCGAGGAAAAGATCGATCAGTTGAAAGAAATAACTGGTACATTACGATTTTAGATATAATTATTGGCTGGAAAAAGTCCAAAATCACTGAAAATTTTTATTCCTAGGAAATGATGATATGAAATTCGATGGATTCGATTTGGAAGGCGATTTCGATCCAGCAGAGCACGATAAAAAAATGCAGGAAATGTTCAACGAAGAGTATTACTCCGGCGTAAATGAAGAACACAAGCCAGAGTTCCCTGAAATAGATGAAGAATTGGAGATCGAATCGACTTGGGATAATTACGATCCGAATACAATTAAAGAAGAGCAACCGCACTGCGAAGATGAAAACTTCATTGTATAATTTCATCCTGTTTTACAATTTAAAACCTAATTTTTTATTCTCTTTGATAATCTAATTTATGGTGGATTTATTCCTTATTAGATGGATGCTGATTATGACGCAACAAACAATACGCAGTCTACAAAACTCTCGAATAAAAAGAGACGCGGAAGACGCAGTAAGTTTGGGGATCTCCTTGCTAAGGAAAAACCAAAATTCGATCCTGCAAAATACGCGAATTATGAAGAGTACTTTGATCAGTACTACGGCTTGAATTATGAGGACATGATTGGCGATCTCCCTTGTCGATTCAAGTACAGAAAAGTCGTGCCCAACGATTATGGGCTGAGTTTTGAAGAGGTAAAAAACGAATGAAAGAAATCGTGGTGGAGATATTGAGTTTATTTTCCAACGCTAATTTTCTCCGAAATTATATTACAGATTTTAGCAGCTGACGATAAAGAATTGAACAAATGGTGTTCATTGAAAAGCGCTCTTCAATATAAGCCGGAGAGTGTTGAATTAAGAGACGTTGAAAAGTACAAACAAAAGTCTAACAACGAAATGTTGAAACGAAAAGTACTTTCCAGTTTATTCAGGTGAATGCTGTTTTGGAACTTGATGGATTTGTAATCTTTGTTACTTAAAAATTGAATTTAATTGCGCAGAGTCAAAGAAGAAGACGAAAATCAAGCAGGTGGAAGTGGCATTGATAACACGCAAAATCCGCAACCAGATACAAAAGCTAAAAAGAGGAAACGAAACAGGAAAATGAAGAAACAACATAATGACGAAGTAAATTGAAATTTCGAATGTTTCATCCTTCCTGGTGTTACTATGAAACTCTTGCTAACAATTACATTTTTTTAGGTGGAAGAAAAGTCGGATTCCACGTTGCAGGGAACGAAAACAAAATCTTCTAAAAAAGCTAAATTGACCGAGGTTAAATTAGAAATCAAACCAGAAGTTGAATCGAAATCTTCAAAAGTAGGAGAGAAGGCGAAAGAAATTGTAAATGAAGATAAATCACAATCCGTGACGAGGAAACGCAGAATTAAAAGCGAAGACGACAAGAATGGGGAAGCTTCGACGAAGAAGAAAAACAAACTAAGAAACAAGAAAAATGCTGAAAAAGAAGAGCCTAATCAGTTGTCAACCCTCAGTAATGAGAGGCTGAAAGCTTATGGGCTGAATCCCAAAAAATTCAAAAACAAATTGAAGTACGGGAAAAAAAATTGAACCTTCGAAATGTTTTATATTAATTCTTCACTTCGCGTTTCATGTCGGAGGTTTACCAACATACGATTCCAATAAAAACTATTTTTAGTGACTACGATAGTTTTTATGTAGCATTAAACTTCGTTAAATAAACATCTTTGTAAATTATCGAATGTGATGCGTTTTTTATAGAATAATTAGAGAAAATCGATTGACATTGAACGTAGGAAGTCTCCCTAATCTTCGTAATTGCTCAATTTTCATATGAATATTCCACTGGGAAGTGCATTTTACTCCAAGCACAATTTAATAATCGTAATTCACAAAAGACACGCCTTTTTATGCTCGGATATTATGCCTTTGATGAGTATCTTACATGACTGCATCGCGCGAAGTCAACAGTGAAATTTCAGTTCCGATTGTTTATGCATATGGCAAAAAGTTATTCAATTTTCACATTGTAAAAAGTCGAAAAAGTCTTCGCGAGTTTGAAAATGGCGAAAGGGCTGAAAGACGCCATCAGACCAGTGAGAATAATAAGTGCAATATTGGGAATGGACGAAATAGAATTTCCACTCGATCACCCGAGACCAATTCTGTCTTACGTGTACTCTTTTTGCGTAATTGTAATGTACTGCATATCGAGTTACTTCGCGATGTACGATGTCAAGTACCATATGATGAAGTCTGCAATTAAACTATTCATGTACAAATTGCTCATAATTTCGAACGTTGGCGTGACCACGTACTCGGTACTTTCGTCCTGGTTGCGCATTAGGGTACAAATTTACATGATTGTTGAATTGATTAATGATAATTGGAAAATGATTAATTATTTGATTTTAAGGATATGAAACAAAGCATAGAAGACATGACTATTGCCGATAACGAGATAGAAAAATTGGGAGTACAAGAAGACTACCATAAAATATACAAGAGGAATGTTATTACAGTTTTGGTCATAATATCCACATTTTTAGCCATCGCAGTAATTGTCACGTTTTGTACCTTTACGGAACATTTCCCGATATTGACCGCAATCAGGCACGCTTTCGTGTTTCACTTTCCTATGCTTCTCGTGCACATCGTGGATTACATTTTCGTTAGCGTTGTCAGGTAAAATCTAGAAATGCAAAGTGAGGGAGAAGAAATGAGAAAAACCGGTGCTTTCAGATGTTGCGGAAGGAAATTTCAACGGTTGAACGCCTTATTGAGAGATATTTTACAAAGATGCGATGAATCGTCTGCTAGGCAATCGAGTAGAACAATAAAAGTTGGTAATTCGATTCATTTCATTGCGAACAAACCCGGCTATTCGCAAATGATTAAAGTCGCAAGGTAAGAAAAAGTAGGGGAGGCTGGGGAAGCTTGACCCTTATGACTTTTTACACAGAAATCAATTCTGAAATGTCAAAAGGGTATCGTAAGCGAGTTATGCGAAAAAAAAAGTTATGCGAAAAAACGTGATTGCTACACAGCGCCATCTGTAAGGTCGAACCTCCCGAAAAAATTAGGGTCAAGCCTAGTGATGTAAAATGACGTGTCATAACATTTTTTGTCACGTCACGTGAAAATGACGTGTAATGTGACCGTCACTGACCGTCACAAAAATGTGTGACCTTTTTCTATGTAAAATGACGGTAATTTTTT
>JABFQM010000777.1:0-28853 GCA_022816865.1 Zelostemma sp. ZL-2020
AAAACAAGCAATTTAGGAAAAGAAACGACTCATTTAGTGGATTTTTCGAAAAGTTATGAGTGTTTCAAAAAAAAAACCTAGTTTTTCGATAAAAACTTATATTTTAAGAAAGTCATCGAAAAAATTTTAAAAAAATCATGAATACGTCTTTTGTCGGGCTCAATAACATATAAAATTTTCAGCCAAATCAAAAGAGGTCACCTAAAAAAGTGGCCGACTTGGTGTGGAATGCCCCATATACTTCGGTTATTTCTGGATGCAGCGTCGATTAATGAAATGAAATATTTTGTTTACTTTCACTCATTGTTTTTTGATTTTTTATAGTACAATCCATTTCCCAACATTCCGGGCACTTTTTTGTGACCCGAAGGAAACAATTATCGAAACGTCGAATCATTCTGCTTAAAAAAACATCATAATGCCAAATTCCCTAACCTTGAAGTAGAGTTTTCGAAAAATGCCGATACAACAATGTGAAAACGAGTCGGGTCGGATCATAATTGTAAAATAAATGCACGGTAGAGAGTCTTGGACTGGACTCGTTTTATCACTCGGTGTGGGATGGGCACGGCAAGAGCCAAGAAAAAGATGAACAAGTCATGTCCCGGGGGAACGTGAGCAAGACAAATAAACAGACAGTTGTGATAGCGTAAATAGTAACATAATACCGCATAATAGGGGCATAATGCTCCGTGGTAACGCCATCGTTGCATTGCCATCGCTCGCGGAGTTACGAGGATCGGCCTTTGTCTGCCGCGGAACCCTGAAGCCCGGCTTTTTTCGTTTATTATTCATTGCTTTATAGGCCTTTTACCCGTGTCTAAAGTAATCAATACACTATTTTTTACTCTCGTAAAAAAATCGCTTTACTTTAGCGAGGCGCTCGGGTAATTATGACGAAAATCACGATCGTTTACAGGGGGCGATTTTCAAGAGCGATCCACGCTCTATATATCTTACGCGCGTTGTGTTTTTCTTTCGATACACGTACATGCGTGCGTACGTGTCGGGCAAGAAGGTGTTATAACTTACAAGGCATGTTGTAGAACCGCGAGCACGCGGAACGGAAGAACGGTAATTAATGTATACAGATCATGGGAAGTAGCTGAAGGCACGTAATTCCGATCTGGAAAAAAAAGTTTTCCTCGACTGCGATGAGCGACGACGATGAACTCTCTAAATTAATTAATTAGCGCGTTCTGCATTCTTTTCTCTCATAAACATAATTGTTCAATTACCAGCTTTTATCTGTATCGCCTTATCAGCAGATGTTGCGTTGCACGCTTCATCTTTGAAGGGAAATTTTGGTCTGAAAAAAATTACGTTTTTCAGAAATGGATCAAAGAGCGATTTTTCAGTACGAAAGTGTCCATTTTCCCCATTTATCCATCGACGTTGTTATTTTTACCAAAGAAAAAGAAACGTCGGAGATTTATTTTTGATTGTTGTTGTGCGTTCCGCGTTTATAAATGTCTTGAATAAACGCCCGGGCGTTAAATTCGGCATCGAGCGGGCTTATTTGGTACTTATCGAAACGTAATTAGACATTTTCATTGAATAAAAGCGCCTGGCACTGCCAAGAATAAGGACTCGAACAAACAGCGTGTAATTTTAGAATCCGAATGACATTTCGAGTCAATAAGCGTCTCGATCCGTGCGAAAAAACGAAAAAAAATCCAAGTATCGCTAACTTGCGCAAGTTTTTGCGATTTACGAAAAGCCCGCGCGTAATCTCGAATAGCAGAGTGCAAGGTGCAAAACGCGATACGCATTGAGTGGACTTTTAACTTCCGTTTCGCAGCGAAATTCTCGGATCAAAGAGAGTAATAATCGGCCGTAGTCGAGCATTAAGCGGCGCGATAAAACTTCGGGCGTCGGCTTTTGTTGCAATCTCTTTTTTTGCCCGACGAAAGCGGGGCAATTCCGGAATACGGGCAAACGCGCCCGTGGCACTTTCACACGGAGGGAGAGGAAGATCGCGTGATGTATGCAGTAATCGTATTGCGAACTCTTATGACGTCACGCGGTGAGAAAAAGAAGCGTGACAATTCTTCGGGCGTGTTTCTTATATTTTTCGAGCCTTTAAATTCTTCGCTCGGCTTTTATTTCAAGGGAATAAAAGTCGGCTTTAAATTAGACCCGGGTTACGGCTTAATGCCCCGGGCGATTGTTTTCCATGGCGATGTGGAGTGCAAAGCGAATAAAGGCAATTGCAGAAAGCGGCGATAGCCTATCTAGTCGATCAAAGCCCGAGAAAGGAGGAAAGAGATGGAGAGAGAGAGAAGGCTAGATTTGACCCGAGCATCCCGAAAGCCTAAGATAAGCTCTCGCGATGCGGCGCAAAGAACGCCAGCGAGAGCAAAGGATCTCTTTTGTGTCTGCTGGTGTAGGTGTGCGCGGCGTCGATGGTGTGGGTGTAATCGTTTATTTCGCGTCGACCTTTGCAGGGCACTACGTCAAGATGTCAGCCGCGACCCCGCCTGGCGTAGGGAAGATGCACTGGGAACGTTGTAATGGGCTTACAAAGCGTAACAAACTGATGCGAGGTCAAACATACGACGGGCAATAAACAGACGCCAAGATAAATGGCCCCTACTTCGCGCAGCATCAGCGAGATGCTGCGCGAACCTTGGGGAAAGTGTTTCGGCGCGTCTTGAAAAATGCCCTGCTCCAGTGCGCACCTCCTCGCTTCTACGTGTCACGATGAGCCGAAGCCGTCTCTTGTCCCGGCATCGCAGTCACTCGATCCTTGCGTTTCGCAAACTGCCCCCGCTTCAGACTTAGAACTCGCGTCGCTCTCGTTACGCAATTTCTTTCTATGCTTATCGAACGTTGCTGGAGAACTTCTGCTTGGCTTCTTCGTTTCTTTTGCCTTTGTTTTGTAGAAGTTTATATATTTTTTGCATCTCAAATATGGAGATTTACTGTCAAAGAATAAGACGATGAATAACTTTATTTTCAATAACAATGCAACCCGGAAATTTTCTTGTATAATCCGATTTTATGGGATATTTCGTTAATTATTCCAAATTACATTTTGATTGTTCACAATCAGCGGTTTTTCTGTTACGTGTTCTTGTTGAACATCGAATGTTTGTCAGCCATGACAGGGCGACGAAAACGAAAAGATCCCTTTGCGAGGAGGAAAAAAAAAAAAATCGGAGTAATAAATATCTTTCCGCGATAAAGAAAATCGCGACGAGAAACGAAACGAAACCTTGACGAGAGAAACTTTGTGCTTTCAGATGCCACAGACGGTGCCCACGGCTGCTGGCTTCTCGCCGTCTTTCGACTACAGCACTTTCCAGTTTGATCTGTCCCTCTTGTCGGACGATTACAGCTCGGCGACGTCCCAGACGAGCCTGAAGTTGCCGCAAATTAAGCAGGAAATTTGCTCGCCGCGACCCAGTTCGCCCACTACTTATTCTAGTCCTCCGTATCTTGGACTCGGCGGCGAATTGTCGCCGAAGTATTCAAGGGACAATTCACCGGTTTATCCTACGAGCCCGTATTACGTGCCGAGGAGTCCTCAAAGCGCCCAGATTTACCCGACCAGCCCCGAACCCATGAAACAGCCGGTCAAGAGGGAAAAGAGTCTGGACTTGTTGACCATTTTGCAAGAATCTAGGTAAGTCCAAGTTCCCAGTCGGAGATGTGACTTTTCCCTGCGAAAATCAGGCTTTGTTTTATGATAACGACAAGGTTTTATTGTTTTCCAATTACTCGATTAATTACAAGATGATTTTTGGAGCTTGAAACGGTGTTTAATAAATTGAGTTCCGATAACTTTTTAATCAAATGTTGATGCAGTTTTATACAATTTAGAGAAACAGCATATTAAGCAATATTAATTTATTATACAAAAAATTCAAAAATGTCGTATCGTTCTTTGGATACTTAGCAGAATAAAATTTCCCCTTCAGGCTATTGACGGAAAGTTTGAGCTACAAGGAAGACTCGTCGGTTTGCACGGTTCCTTGCACTCCCCCAAGAACCGAAGACGACATTTACAACAGCTTGGACGCGGATTTCTTCCCCAAGAAGCAAGACTCCAATCCCCTGCTGAAGGAAATCCTGTTCAAGGAAGAGCCCAGTTTGTCCCCGAATTCGGTATCTTCGAGCTGCTCCGTTTCCTCGGCCTCGCCATCGCCGGTGGAGTTCAAGAAAACGCCCCTTCGCGAGCTTCTCTACAAGGAAGCTCAGAAAAACCAGGACTCGAGAGTGAAAAAGGATAAGGAATCGTCGGATTGCAGGATCGAGAATAAGAGGAAGGAAGAGGAATTCGTGGAGGAGCGCAAGAGCGATCACCAGCTTCTGAGGGAAGTTCTTCGGGATACCAGTTTCCAGAGGAAGTACAATCTTAGACCCGTGGATTTGGGTGGCGTCGGCACGGGGTTCGTCGAGGATATGGAACCTGGCGAGTGCGTCGGCGAGCTCGCCAGGGAACAAATTGAGCCAGTTCTCAGCCTCGCCATTCAGCAATTGCAGAAGGATTTCGATAATACTTGCGTTGCCCTTGGAATTCACCCTGGTAAGCATGAATTATAAAATATCTTCTTTATTTACTGAACATTTTGGAATCGTAAAGCCAAGTTTTGTATTCCAAGTTCTAAGTACTAGTTTTTCAAGTATTCAGTCAATACTAAAACAGTACGCACTAGTATAACCCTGGTACCAACTGGTACCAATTGATGAAATTCTTGTAACAACTGATACCATCTAATATAACCTTCATAACAATTGGTATCAGCTGGTAGCAACTGGTATAATTCCTTTAACAATTAGTACCAATTGGTATCAACTGATACAACCAACGTAGAAATTGTTACCAACTCATATAGCTGGTACCATCTGATAGAACCGACATAACAATTGGTACCGACTGGTACCAACTGATATACCCCTTTTAAAAACAGGTACCAATTGGTACAAACTGATGTCACCTATCTAACAATCGGTACCAACTGGTACCATCTAATATAACCTTCATAACAATTGGTACCAGCTGATAGCAACTGGTATAATTCCTTTAACAATTAGTACCAATTGGTATCAACTGATACAACCCACGAAGAAATCGTTACCAACTCATATAGCTGGTACCATCTGATAGAACCGACATAACAATTAGTACCGACTGGTACCAACTTATATACCCCTTTTAAAAACTGGTACCAATTGGTACAAACTGATGTCACCTATCTAACAACCGGTACCAACTGGTACCATCTAATATAACCTTCATAACAATTGGTACCAGCTGGTAGCAACTGATATAATTTCTTTTATAATTAGTACCAATTGGTACCAACTGATACAACCCATGTAGAAATTGTTACCAACTCATATAACTGGTATCAATTGATGGAACCGACATAACAATTGGTACCGACTGGTACCAACTGATATACCCCTTTTAAAAACTGGTACCAATTGGTACAAACTGATGTCACCTATCTAACAAAAGGTACCAACTGGTACCATCTAATATAACCTTCATAACAATTGGTACCAGCTGGTAGCAACTGATATAATTTCTTTTAGAATTAGTACCAATTGGTACTAACTGATACAATCCATGCAGAAATTGTTACCAACTCATATAACTGGTACCATTTGATGGTACCGACTGGTACCAACTGATATACCCCTTTTAAAAACTGGTACCAATTGGTACAAACTGATATCACCTATCTAGCAATTGGTACCAACTGGCAAGAACCAAAGTCTAGAATTTCGCCTTATTTTGATATCATTAATAATAACTATTATATAATTCATTTGATAATCAACTTACAACATGGAAATAACATAAAGTATGAACTTTTTATACTTGGAAGATGTGTACTAGTATCGGTTTTTTGATACTGCTTGTTATTAGTATTTTAAAATGTGTAGTATTTCGAATATTTCGAATACTCAAAGTGTTGATTCCTTCAATCCTCGAATTACATATATAAAAATACTTCCATGACTCGAAATATTAGTTTTAATATTTCAAGTACCGGTTTCTAAGACTCTTAATAACCCAGGGCCTGCCCGGAACCGAACTTTCTCGATCTTTTACCCAAACATTCTATTCTGTGTTCCCCTTCCAACGCTCGTGAGCTAGTTAAAGGTCGTTCCAAAGGCCGAAAATATTCCAAGTCTCCTTTTCTCGTTAAATTCACTCGACTCTGTCAATCACGCGTTCTACTGCCTTGCCGCGGGGCAAACGTTTACCGGGGACCGGTTCCTCTATTCGTCGCGGGTGTGACGTCACGCTTAGGATAAATTACAACTTCGAGTACGAAATTACTAAATTCTATCCTCAAGGTCGTACGCGCTCGCCTGGCTTTCGGGCCCGGTCTCGGCGTTTAAGGAAACGATAAAGCCGATAATAAAAGTGATCGCTTGGAACACAAAGTCCCCAAAGTTTTTCCAACAGCGCAATTTCTTTGACCAATTTTTCGGTCACGGGGATAATGATGTACGTTTTTTTGTCCTTGCAGAACCGTGCCGCTGGAGCGCGGCCGATGTTGCAGCGTGGGTGCAATGGGCCAGGAGACAATTGCAATTACCCTCGGTGCCCCTGGAAAGTTTCAACGTCGACGGGGCGACATTAGCGTCTTTCACGGAAGACGATTTTTGCCAACGCGCTCCCCAGGTAAATTGTTTAACAGCGCTTTTCTCTCATCGGCAATTTGCCCGGGAAGTTTATGGTTCGCCGCAGTTAGAAAAGCAAGACGAGTCGTAAACAAATCGGCTCTGACGCAAAAAGGCGTTTTCGTAACCCAAAGAAAGTCGGAGGAAAACCCGGAGAAAGTGAATTTCTCGGAAACGCGCGACGCGAAATTGCCCCGGACGCGCGCGTGAAATAAAGCGAGTCGCGCGTGTCGTCATGCAAACTGGAATATGATGTGGAATGATACGAACACGATCCGCGGATAACGGGTCTTCTCGGGCGTAAGCTATTCGCCGAGAGGAAAAAAAGCGTCGTCGAAACGCAGTTATTTAAGATCGTCATTTCCCGCGAAGTGCATTTTAATTGGCGTTTACGGCTTTCGTTAATTGCTCCCTTCTCCCCCCCCCTACGAAAATCGTGGAAATGTTTCGGATTAGACGATCCGAAAAAACGAGGACGTCGCATTCCTTTCGCCGATTCCGATCTTCGAATTCGTTCGAGCGATAAAAACGAAGTAAATAATAATTTTCATCGATTAGAATTCATGAGGTTCGTGGCTCATTAATCGCGAGGATATAACTGCATCTAAGACTCATTTTTCGATCCCTTCCCCGCGGTTTTAATGCTCGCAACGCGGCGTATAATCGAAACTGAGACGACGATTGGCAAAGACCTATGAGCGGACCCCTGCGATTGGTCCCAGCTAGTTTCGAGGCAGAAGTGGGTCAACGACGGTCGGCTGCTGCTTTCTCTTTGCGAGACCGCAAGCAGGAATTCTATCGTTTACGTGTCTTTTCACTCAAACTATCGTAACGCCAGCAATAACATATGAGTCGGAGAAAAAAATTTTGTGGAACAGGTTCTTTTATTATTATTCATCTCAAGGTCATAAAAATACGAGGATGGAATGTCATTCCCGTCGGTTTCTTCTCGAACATTCGTCGCCGTTAAATTCCAAGAGTGCAATCGAAGAAAAATGCTTTTCCTCATTGCAGTGCGGCAGCATACTGCACGCCCAACTAGAAATTTGGAAGGCCGCGGTTGAGGAATCCCCGAGGAACACTCTGGCGGCTTCTTGGACTCCAGTGGGTGTCGTGCAAGTTCCCAGCAACGGGAATGCGAGCGTTGGTTCTCCGATCGCCAGCACAGGACCGGCCAGTGTCAAGGAGTCTTGCAACATGGATTATTCCGATGGTAAAGATTTCGTTTCAGCCGTTTCGTACATTTCTGTGGCTCTCGGAAGAATTATTCGACTCCATTTTTCTTTCAACATTTAACCGCTTCGTTTATTCGTTCCGGGAATTTTGGTTGTAAAAACGTTTAATCGATTTGTCCACTTTTCTAAATTTGAAGATAAGCTATTTATTTCTTGATGAAGAATGATGGAAAGTTTTCATTGGGAATGTTATAAGAATTTTAATTTTTTCCTTTGCGGGAAAAATTCCGATGTTTTTGAAAATTGGTGAGCACGCTTATTTTGGCTCGTTATAAAACATGCTAAATCGAGCTAGAGCCGCCATCTTGAAAAAAGGTACGAGAAAAATCAGTTTTTCAGCTTCAACTTATGAAGGGTTGAGAATTTTCGTTTTATGGAAATAAAAAATAGTACACATTTCTTGAGTTCTTTTTTTTAGTAACGGTTTAGCTAGAAATTCTATTGAATCAATTAAGAATTTATTAAATTAGCTATTAAACCCTCAATTAATTGATTAATCGTGCAGATTTAATACCAACTTCATAACAGTTCTAAGTGTCTCAAAATTACACTTTTTTTATTACTTTAAAAACCTGTTTTCAATTTTCAATTCATCAACCGTGCATTAAAGATAATGAATTTTAATTTCTAATTAGAAACTCATTCACGTTTTCAATCATTCCATATTTTTCAACCGTTTGATTAATGGTTAAAATAAAATATTGATTAATCGATTTTTCGATTCGAAAAGCTCGCAAGATTTTATTATTAAATGAAAATGAATTCCAGGGTAAAATAAAATTATACGTACATTTTATTTCATATAAGATTATGCGAAAATATCGCTTTTACAGCCAGATATTTTTCCCCCAATTTAAAACCAAATTTGTGACTAAAAAAAAAATGCTGAACAATTTTATAATTTTTCAATATGGCGTTCGAGCTCGATTCCCATTGGTGGAGACTTTTGGTGGATCAATATTTGCAAAAGAAAATGGTTCTTTCGGAAAGCCGCGAATGCGTGATTGAATAAATCGCAATTCCGCATTTTCCAGACGAGGACGACGAATTGAACAGCTCGCAGGCCGGAGCCGGTGGAAAGATACGAAACGGCGGTTCGCACATCCACCTCTGGCAGTTCCTAAAGGAACTACTGCAGAGTCCCAGCGTCCACGGTTCCTGCATTCGCTGGTTGGATCGAACCAAGGGCGTTTTCAAGATCGAGGATTCGGTGCGAGTCGCGAGACTTTGGGGCAAGCGGAAAAACCGACCCGCCATGAACTACGACAAACTCAGTCGCAGCATTCGGCAATATTACAAAAAAGGTATCATGAAAAAGACCGAGAGAAGTCAGCGACTGGTTTATCAGTTCTGCCATCCTTACTGCTTGTAAAACGGGAACGGGCAAATCGATTTATTATTAATTGCTGAATTATTTATGAAAACCCACACGCTGCATCTTTTAGAATGGAATTCCACTTTACAGTTCGAGTTGATTGCTTTTGGAGTGCATTTTTTCACTCTTATCGGAAGAGTGGAATGTTTCACTTCAAATCTGGAGTAAAATTCGATGCCCGCGCTTCAATTTCACCCTAAATACAGTAATTCAATTCGAATAATTCTCGGAGCGGAGTTCCACTCGGGACGATTGAACTGTCGCTCGAAAAGATGGAGCGTGCATCGTGAACCCAATGTCAAGTGACCGCAGGGTAACCAGAGTACGCCTGTTTGGGCGAATAATAATTATTTATTTTATTATTACGAGTATCGTCGCAAACGACACCCACTTCGAAATGTCATTGTTTCCTTTTTTCTTGGCTTCGTCGAACGTTGAAGATCGAAATTGCAAAAAGCATGGAAGTGGGTGCGAAGAGAAGGGAGAGGTGCGGAACGAAGCGACGGCATCTCTTCTCGCGCGATTTGCTTGCCGGTACTTGCCGCTTACTCCACATTCGAAATTCGCTATGACCTTAGCGCGCGGAACCGTTCGCTGCTGCTTGGTCATAGAACCTTTTACCGATTTTCCTCATCATCTCCGCTGTTTCGACGCTCATTTATCGGAAAAACTGTACACTTGTGAAATCATTACGGAGATGGATTAGCGAAAAATCGATAACTGCGGAATTGGAGTTGACCGCGGCCAAGACCGGTGAATTTGGTCCCATATATCTATGATATATTAAAATTGTATGTTCCATGAACGACTAGAATAACGTAAAATAAAGTTAAAGCTTTCCGCAATGGCTCAAGTGGGTCAGATTGTATTTTGCACGCGTTTTTGATTATTTTAATATATCACACGAGTATGTTTTAGGTTTTAAAGAAAAGTGTACAGACTGAGTAGTAAGCGTAGTTCAAAGTGCCTGGGAAATGTTGGAAATGTCAGAAAAAAGTCATAGTTTTCTGAACATTCGAGTACTTGCGCGATCGGGTGTTTATTTTTTTTATTTTTTGTACAAACGATGTTTTCCATGCGACTATATGAATGTTTGAATGGACGGGAATTTTCGTTTCGCAAGCACTTTGAAGCTTTTATTTAATTATTTAATTTTATTACTTTTTGCAGTGTTTAATACTCCTCGCGAATCACATTGTACATAGACCATTTTATAATGTTTAAAAGTAAGAATAGAATTATTTAATATAGAGTTCTTTATATGCGTATCATTTTTCCAAATACAAGGTCTTCCTGCGCAATAAATTCGTGTGTATTATATTATCATCGAACTTTATTGTAATATTAAGATCGTAGAACTAAACATTGCGAACGATATTAAAATTTAAAATTTTGTTATACTGTTTGAAGATTATATTCCGTAAGTTACGTTTCACGATATATTTATCGAATCGCAAAATTATATTTTTATTTATTTCACATAACAAAACAACCAAATCTTACACGGGACAATTATGTCCACCGGAGGAATAACAATCCCCCACCACTATTACGCCACTTTTTTCGTACATACATGCGTATGCATGCCCCTGTTTACGGGCAACACTTTACTTTCTTGTCGCGGTGGTGGGGAGCCCCACCACCGCGACAAGAAAGTGAGGAGTTTTAGCGTAGATCCAACAAAATTTGCAGTAAAATTTTGTATATTCTGTGAATAATAATGAAAAGAGAAAGCATTCTTCGCAAAGAATTTCTCTATTCGTTAAATTATTTCCGGTTCGAGTGGTCTTGAATTAATTAAATTTGTACATATTTATGCACATTTCACGACTCGTAAAAGTCTCATTACATAAATTTAAGTGCAATGTTCTTCGTTTAGTTTCATCACCATTGTACAACAAAAACTTGTCAAAAAGGCACCAAAATAAATGAGAAAAGAGCCAAAAACGTTTGGAACGAGATTCGAAATCGGTGTTGTTTTCATTGCATCCTTCCCTACTGAAAAATATGCGTTCGTCGTTTTTTATTGATACAGCAAACCGCGTTATAATTGCAGGTGTTATAAAAAGTGTTTGCTAACGTAACAGATCAGAATTCGTTTTCTTATATGCCTTCGATCAAACATAAAGCGTACCTCGGGCATTCCAATTTCAGGTGAAGTTCGCTCTGTTGAAGAAAAGAGGCGCACGTTCATAAAGATATGCATCACCTAGACACATTCATATTACACGTTTACATCGGCGCATGTGAACAAATCGGGCGGGCGGACGCGCGCATCTCTCGTGATTTACGATGTTTTAATCGTGCAATTAATCTAACACCTCACCTCCGAGATGAGACAAAAAAGTAGGGAATACGCGATAAAACGAGCGGCCAATCACGTTGCCCTTTGCAAGATCCGAATCGATTGTATCGTTACCTCTAATTTTTTATCTCAACTTCCAAGCCTGGCGATGCCAAGAGTGAAAAAATTCACTCCAAAAGGGTGAAATCAGCGCTCGAAGATTGAGAGTTTACTTAAGATTTTTTTTTCGCCAAACACAATCGATCATCGAATCGTGGATTAGTTCTTTTTCGCAGCGCGCGTATCCGAAATCTTCATCGACTCGAGTCTGTGTGCAGCTACGAGAGCGTTCTCGATCGTTATTGTCTGTTATTGTCTTTGTAAGCCGAGCACTCTTGTGTAAAAGATCGCTTGCGCGCGTGTCTACTTCGACCAAGGACAACAACATTCTCCACGAAACTAATTGCCGGATAAATATGTATACACGTTTGTACACGTATGTCTTTCTATACATATACAGCATTTATTATATTGTAGAACTGATTTTACCCTTCGACAGTTCATAAAAAGTACATCCTAGAAAATTGTTATGATTTTCTGTAATTTTACCGATTTCCAGCAACTTGAGAATAGCGACACAGAGTTCTGAAGTTGGCTGCGAGTCGATACTTTCAGTACGAGAAAATCTCCATTTTCGCCGAAAAGATGGTTTCATACTGCAAATTTTTCGGTTTATTAAGGTCCAGTATAATAACGCGCATCTTCTTTTCTCATTAAAACAGATTTTTAATCGAAATTATTTTATGCCCAGCAAAAAAACGCACAGTCCGGCATAAATTCGAGCCAACTTCAGAGCCGTGTCGCTTTTTAGTGTATGTTGATGTTTGAAATAAAATTTTACAATTTCGAACCACCTCAAACTACGTAAAGTCGGGAAATTAATCAGATAGGGAAACCGCAGCTCGCAACGTTTGTTTTATTGCGTTAAATCGGTGCTTTGGAGTTCAAAGTCACCGGAATAGTTCGCGGTGCCATGTAATTCAGGCCCATAACTATTTTCTCGCCATGAAAAATGGCCAGAAAATGAAATACGGATTACAGTGGTTAAGTAGCCGAGGCGAATAATGGATCGTAATGACGTTACGCCCCGTCAATTTTTTTATTTTATTTTATACCGCAGGCGGGCAGGTAGCATTTGCGAAAACCTTTTCAACTCGAAACAACTACATTTTCTCGACTGTTTTACACACGCAGCAACTTCGCGTCTCATTCCTTCAATTCTGCATCGATGTTTTCAGCGTATCATTTTTCCGAAGTTTTTCCAAAGTCTTTCTTCAGAAATTTGAGAACGATTCGACACCGGTAACTCAAAAAGTCTCGTTCTTCCGGAAAGCCGCGTGAAATCCGTGATTAGTTGGTGCAAATGAGCTTAATTGACAAATCGCATTGAATCTTTGTCACGATAGATTATCTCTGGCTCGGATCTTTCAGATGAACACTCAGCGCGTATCTAAACGTACTTCGGGAACGTCGACTTCTGCGGCAACGGCCTGTGAAGAAGACGAGTGGCGACATTAAATTTCCCTGGATGGGAAAAAATCGGACGTAGCGGCGAGCAAGAGCGACAGTCCTTCCGACGTACGAATGCGAACATAAATCCAAATTAGTGCCCATATAACGCTCTCTTCTCTCGCTTCTCGCTGCGATAGCAACGCACTCGCCGATGGATTATAAATTGTCTAACTGCGCGAAACTATCTGGTCCAATCGGCCGAGGAATCGTTCGTCGCTTTCTCACCAAAGCCCCGTAAAATCCCAGGACCAATTGATCTTTCTCGCCGATCAGTGTTTGTCGAGGTGTAATTTCCTCCGCCACTTTCCATGCTCTTATTTGGAATATATGCATAATGGACGCCGCTCGATCGGGCTCCATTGTTCTTCAGAAGATGCTGCCACTTTTTTGACTCTTGCGTCCTTCGTTTTTGAAAACGGATCAATCAGTTCGATGTACATTTTTACGATTCGAGCTTTTCCTCTGAAAATTCATTTTTCGAATCGTTCCTTTTCGGAGATTCGTGAAAAAAGCATTTTAAATTGAAATTTTCGCGGATTGAGCATTTTTGAATGCGCGCGAAATTTTCGGAATTCGTCTAGAAATTTGAATTCTTTTCAACGCGATTTGCCGTGAAATTTCTTTTACCGAAAGTGAACAATTTATCGTACCAGAATAACATACCGACCCACAGTAAACGTAATTAATAGAAATAAAACAAATTTTATGGCGTAGTTTATATAAATTGATCGAAACGTTTAAGAAGTCGAAACAAAAAATACAAAAATGCAATTTCGTGAACGACTTCACTGTCGATAAAACAGTTTCCTTCGTTACTGGACGCGGCGATTTGAAATTGAATTCATTGCCCGCACGTCGAGTTCCCTTTACGACCGTAGCGTCCGTAAATAAAAAGTGCATATTTCTCGACGTAAAATTCGAGGAGAAATAAAACTGGAGCGAAATGTGCGGTCATGAAAAACAAATCGCATTTATTATGACATTTGGCGGATTAAATATGCGCATTTTTACCGTGCACATGAATTTTGCAGAGCTCTTCGAATTACACCGTCGCTACCTTTTGTTGCGAGCAACAAACGGCGCGTTGCCATGGACGCTTTAGCTCCAGGCGAAACAGCAGTACGCAAACATACGAAAAAGGTTAAAAAGTGAGTGAAAAAGGGTAAAGAAACACTTGCAATTCATAAATCGCGGCGAAACGCGAGTTTTAAGAGCGGAAGTAACCAGGAGAAAATGTACCCGCAAAATTCCCGGCGCGGGAGGAAAAATCGTCGCTTCGGCAGCGACGTCGAAAGTTACGTCGAGGAGACCGAGGATTATTTGAGGAGTGATGACGTTCAGAAGAAACGCCGGCCTTTTTCCGGCACTGGAATTAGAAGAGGAATAGATGAGGAGGATTCGGAGTTTTCCGATATTGGACCCGCGACTTCGAGGCGAGGAAGAAGCTCGGCGCGGGAAAAAATTACGTACAACTCCGAAATGTCCAGAAGAAGGTCTTTGGCCAGTTTGGAGAGCGCGGAAAAGCGCAGGCAGCGCAGACGCTCCCGATTAAGAAACAGGGAGGATGGATCGGAAAAATCTGGGGAAAACGGTCACGAATTTAGCCCTCGATCCGCTGGGAAACGGCGCAGATCGTCACTTTCGAAAATTAGCGATAGCGACGTTATCAAACGACCCAAAGAGAAGAGGAAACATGGTAAAAATAATGCATTTTTTGATGATGTTTTTTTCTTTAAATACTTTAAAAATATGTACAAGTTAAAATCATGTTTGGTAATTATTATTGCGATCTATTTTCATAACACAAAGTTTGAAAATTGAGGTTGGGTTTTGTGTTATTCCGAAATTTCAAAGGTCCGCCAAACTATTCTACAACTTGAATATTATCGCAAATAATTCATCAGCGAGTTGCAGTTTGTTGTAATCCAATTTACCCGATTACATTACCATGTTTCGACTGGAGCAAAAATTGTTCGCGCCGTCGACAAAAGAGCGGGAAACTCGAAACACAAATAAAATCTTTAGCGAATGCGTGTAAATTTAATCTCGCCCTGTTTTCAGTTCATTTCTGTAATGTAAATGTTTGCTTTTCGAAAGATTTAAGTGATCGTAACGAACTTCCCATAACGGAGATACTAAAAAAGTCGCAAGAAAATAGCCGAGCGAAGTACGAAGAACGGGAGCCAATAGCACTTCCCGAATTAACGACGGATACAATTTACGTTCAGGGAAGGAACGGTTTCAGCGCAATGAAGATTCCGAAGGAACGTGGCGGGAGCAATAAGTTCGCAATGCCCGGAGAGTGTGACTCTCGGCCAATAAAAATTGCGATAATCACCCAGAAAGCCTGGAGATACACCGGACTCGTATACCAAGGCCTTTTGGGCGGGATGGCTCTCATGCACTTTATTCTGGTAATGGCCATTTAATTCGACGATGAAATCCATTTTTCAAATTTACCGCCACATTTTCCGAACGCGCGGGGTTCCCGAACCCTTGACCGATGCAATTTTCCGCTTTTTGTTGCAGATGCAAACGTTTTTCGAAGATTCCACGAGATTCGTCTCGAGTTACATGGTTTTATCGGAGATTTATACGAATCTTTTTTCATTTCTCATCGCGATGTGTGTGGTCGCCGTTTTCGACAAGCAAGTTTTTTTTCCAAGCAATAACGTTGCTCGAAAAGTGATTTATAATAACGTATCGAAAGGGATAGAAAAACATGTTAAGAAAAATAATTCTTCGCCGGAGATATTTAAAGTCCCCGGATCAGAATTTGGCAAAGTTTGCACTTTTAAGAGATATTTCAAAGAGATTACATTTCGGCCCTCCCGACAAATCTCTCCCGAAGATTTATCCTCTCAGATTGCTTTCGACGTAGCCAGAGAACCCACTGCGAAATCCCTTTTATGCTTTTAAGGAAGTAAAAGAATTTTTGAAATATTCTCGAGATCGTCAGAATATGAGAAATCTTTCTCCGTGTTCTATTATTGGATCAAGCCACTCGCCGATCAAAAAGCATAAAATGTGAAGCTTCAATTTGACTTCGCGCGCTTTCGCAAAATGTTTACTCAACGCTGTTCTTTTCCAGATTCGATGTCGCGCATTTGGACTTTGAGCATCTTCGAGAAATTTATACGAATCATGCCAAATCCGCCATCGCTATTTTCTTCTACGTAGCTTCTTTTTGTCTTCATCAAATGACCCTCAGAGTTAACGACAAACTGGCTTTGATATATTACAAGATCGCCAACAGCAGCTCGCTCGAAACGGCTAAAAATGTACGTGAATTATAATTTTACATATTTAATGTAATATAATTATGATATAATGAATATCAAATCGATTCCCGAAACGAAAAATTGATGAGTCTTCGAATCATCTTAAAAAATTACCCCTCCCACGCGAACGAAGTACAATGGTTTCGCTGTACTCGCAGAACACTGGATAAAGTTCGATCAACAATAGGAATTAATGGGAAGTGCATTAAAAGCGTTTAGCCGGAGTTTGCCGGAAAATTCGGCAGAGTTTAGCCGAGTTTGATAGAGTACCAAAAAGTCCGATAAAATTGTAGCCGGAACGAAACGCGGAAACTTTGGGCGAAAGAATGTTCAAAGCGTTCGAAAAAAATATTTTGCATAACAGCTAAACTTTGTAAATGCGGTTCGTCTACTCGAGGGATGAATGCTGAGAAAAAAAACAGCAACGTTTTTTGCGAAGCAGGAAACTTACGCGGAGACACTGGCGGACGAATTACCTTCTTGGCAGAAGACTACTTTGTCGAAGGACGTTCTAGCGGTGCTCGCCTGGATTTTCGTGTCCCTTGGAACTCGGGATGACATGCTTTTGTCAAACTTGGAAGGCATGGCCTACAGTGTCGAGGACTCTGAGAACTTACCGGCTTAATCCCCCAGTTCTTCCAAGCGGTTTCATTCAGCGAAAAGGTGAATTCAATATCTTGGAATAGCGAAGGAATATCCCGGGAAAATAAAGACCTTTCGAATGATAGATTTTTGATATTTATTTATAACAGAGTATTAATTGATATGTACATTATTTATAAAATCCGCCTAATTGCTAAACATGTATTCTCTGCGAAAGCCGAGCGAAAGGTTTTCATTCATTTCCAAGCCTCGAGATTCGCTCGGTTTTGACATTCGTAATTGTACAATACAACGCAACGAGGGAATAATAAAATATATTCATATCGTATATAATATAAATGTATTTATATGCCCGGGCTTAGGAGTTTCGGGGCCGAGGGCGATGGCGCATAGTTCTACGATTTTACTCTCGGAGATGTAACTCGTTCCAACCGCTTTACCCTCGAAGCGCAAAGTTCGCGCTTCGCAAAGAGTCGCTATAAGCGACATAATATTTTCTGTGTTGCATTTCTCTCAGTTTTATTTTATCCGCAACAAAACGCTTTGGGTTCTGTTACGGCTGGTATTTCCATGAATTCGTAACGCAAACATCAAAGCTCGATTTTATTAAACGCGCCGTTCCGTGACATAAAGCAGCTGGAATTTCATCCGAATCTTACCGCGATTCGATGTGAATATTTAATAAATAAGTGGATAGAAAATAATATAAATACTGCTCGTTGCGCGGGTAACGCGCATGGGTTTCTTACAATCTTACATTATTATCGTGACATCAAACGGTTCGCGCTATCGATTTAAAAGGCACTGTTTTACAATTGCAGTCGAATTGACTTAATCCTATGACAAGCATCCATTTTATATTTCACGTTTTTTGTAATTTTTTTACATCGAGAAAACATTGTTGTTCCGCTGCGACGAAAACATTTTTCATCGTAGGCAGTACTGCACGTATAAAAATTTTCTGTACAAAAAACGTTGGCAGTATCGTTGATGGATAATGTAACGAAATAAAAGTAAACACGTCGAAATGTCGAATGAAAGAGAGACGAAAAAAGCGTGGATTTTATCCGATTATTCGCGTCCCGAAGTGTCCGAGTATCGTATTGACCGTTTTTTCATTATGTTTATATTCTTCGTTGGAATCGTTTAAAAAATTGTGCAGGATTTGGACTAGCTTCTAGTCTAATACTTCTAGGTACTTTTCGGTCGAATGAAGATGATTGTACATTGATTGTGCGCGACGGTCGATCAACCAATCTCGAGATTTTTTGACATCCGCGCAGTGGTCGGAGCCGCAACTTTGAGCGGTTGAAATTTGGTTCTCTTGGAAGCGTAATATACGTTTCTAAGACATACGAACTTAATCCGTCTGATTATTGATTAATCCAGCCTTATTATTGTCTAAGAATGAAAAAAAATTAAGGGGTTGCATACAGTTGTAGTGGGCCGAGTTCAAGAATTTTTTTTTCTACTTAAAATTCATATTTGAATAAAAACCGAATTTTTATTTAATAGTACAAGCATTTATCTATACAATTTAATTTTTTTGTTAACATATATTTAAAAAAAGGCGAGATACAGCAAATCTCCGAAATTTTTTTTTTTTTCGGTGCACACGATAACTTGAGATCTTCTTATCTGAAAAATACAAGTAAAAGGATTTTGTTAGTAGACATCAACATCTGTTGAATGGTCGAAGGATTTTTTTAAGTTCCAATTTTTACCAAAATGAGAGTGAAAAAACTGAAGTCACTTTTTTTGCTTCTCAAAATTCTTGTTTTTTCTTCATAGAATCAAAAGTTTTTATTGGAAAAAAAATCCTTCGTTCATTCAGCAGATGTTGATGTCTACTAACAGAATCCTTTTACTCGTATTTTTCAGATAAGAGGATCTCAAGTTATCGTGTGCACCGAAAAACGAAAAAAACTCCGAAGATTTTCTGTATCTCGCCCTTTTTTCAATCTATTTCATTTTAAAAAATTAAAATGTGTAGCTCGATACTTGTACTATTAAATGACATTTCGATTTGCATTCAAACATGCATTTTAGGTATGAAAAAAATTCTCGAATTTGGCCCACTACAACTGTACGTAACCCCTTAATCGGAAAGCTGTAGAGATGTTTGCATTCATTTAAAGGTTATTTTGATTTCATAAATTGATAAGGGAAAAACCTTATCAACCCTTTTTCAGGCGCGCATGCGCAGTGAGATTCTTCACGTGCTTCGTAATTAAAAATTGAATCATCGCCACCTAAAGTTGCGGCTGGACCACCAAGCGTCCCAAAGAGATTTCAAATTTTTCCTTTTCCAAGAATTTCTTTATACGATGCTCGTTTTCCTCCAAAAAAAAACATCGCAATTCTCCGCGAAAGTCGCGAATGAAAACAGTGGAGATTCGTATCTTCGAACACAGAGCGCTCGATGAGCGAGGAAAGTTCGCGCGAGGAGCGAATTTCGTTGTAATTATCATAAGTTGGAGCCATCGGGGCAGCAGCGGCCGATGGAGAAAGGACGATGTAAACTCGGGCTCTCGTTAAAGCCAGCGGAAAAGGGAGAAGTTCGCTCCTTTCGTCGCGAAGGACCCGAAGGAGCAATGAAATGATCATTTCCCGTCTTAACGAGAGAGCTCGGCGAGCTCGTGTCCTCTCTCTTCGACGCGCTACCTCCGCTCGCTTTGTCAAACTGCATCCGGTGCATACCTGCACCAGGAATGCCCATTGTTATTACTCTCGTAGTAGTAAAGTAATTCTCAGTCCTCGAAGTCGTGCCTCAGTTTGATGTAAAGGCAAGAGCCGAGAATGACGCCGAAGACCTCGAGGACTGACAATCCGAAGCCCACGGCACCCAGGATTATTAAGTGGTCCTTCGTAGTCTCGAGGAACTTGTATATGCATCCCTGTGGGAAAACAGGAGGGCTCATTTAAATTTAGATGGAAAGAGAGTTACGATTCGCTGCTCCGGTGAGATTCAATTACATCCTGATACGTACCGTGTATTGGATGTTCGAGGGATGATTTCTCTTCCCGCAAAGAAGGGTCGGCGTTTTGCAGCAACTGTCGGGCACGAGGCTCCCGTCTTTCAAGACTTCTTCATCTTTGTGCCACTCGCTCGCCAGCCAGTCCTCGAACCTCAAGGCTCCGCAGCATTTGAACTGGATTCATCGAATCGGAAAATTATATTTTCTGCGTCACTATACGTCACGAATCTTTTTCTTGCGGTTCGGAATTACAATTGAATCGTTTCACTGTTGCGGACAACTTTGCCGTGTCTTGGACGACTTTTTTTTTTAGTTTAAGGTGGATCGATACTTCAATGCAACGGTGAATTGGAATAATATTAATAATGCAAAATAATCAATGCCATTCAATATGCCAGTGTAATTTATTTAACAATATCTTTTTCTTTACGAAAAAAAATACACGAGTGAAAAAATTGTACAAAAATGCTCGTAACGAACAATTGAAAATTTTAACAGTTTTCTAGAAGAAAAATTTTTATTTCTCAGCCAATTTGAATGTTCGGTCATTTATATTGTTCACAAGACTATTTGCAGCAACTTGACCGTGGCGTTTTGAAAAATATTCATTTTCCAAAAAGATACATGCATTTGTTTAGTAAGTCGGTCAAAAATTCTTTAAACAAATGCATGTATCTTTTTGGCAAATGAATATTTTTCAAAACGCCACGGTCAAGTTGTTGCAAATAGTCCCGTGAACAATATAAATGACCGAACATGCGAATTAGCTAAGAAATAAAAGTTTTTCTTCTAAAAAACTGTTAAAATTTGCAATTGTTCGTTACGAGCAATTTTGTACAATTTTTTCACTCGCGCATTTTTTTTCGCGAAGAAGAAGATACTGTTGAATAAATTATACTGGCATATTAAATGTAATTAATTATGTTGCATTATAAATATTTTTTCCAATTCACCCTTGCATTAAATTATCGATCCACCTTAAGATTACTTTGTGTAGGATCAAAATTTGCAATCTGATCTCTTATAAAAATTGACAATTTTTCGAATTGATTGGCAATAATTATTTTTTTCGCATTTCGATAGATTTCGATGTATTTCGATTACACCCCACGACTCCAAGTTTTTAGGACAGGATGTAAAATCTACAAGATACTATAGAAATTGAATAATAGATGGATTCGATTACCAAGTGTTATTTATAGAAAATATATTCGTGTAAGAGCGATAAAATAAAATTGAAAAATCATCCCATTGTCCCAGCCTCTCCCAGTATCCGCAGCTTTCCATCTAAGGAATATTAATGTTCGCTCTGGAATTTTCATGATTCCCGTCTGACTCTTGTCAAAGCAAACGAGCGACGTGTTAAACAAATCCGAGCGCTGAATTTTTCTGAAATTCGATCGCGCACGAGGGTCTTTTCAGTACCATTCCCTCCGCTGCCCACGCGCTTTATCTCTCTCGAGCGAGAGTAGATCTTCAAGGTGTGGATGTCTTTTTTATTGCCATTCCATTTTAGACGGAGCATCGGCAACGGAATATATTCCAGATAACCGCTTGGTTTATGGCCATTCCCTTCACTTTTCCACGAAGCCAAGAGTTCTTCGATCAGTTTTGTCTCTTCCTAATTACCCAATCTTGGGGTATTAATGATACACGAGCGTCAAGGGCATACGCGACATAGTTTCATTACGAAATTGCTCGTTGCGTTCCCTGTCTAATGAAGGTATCTCAAGGGAACCGTACATTCTTACGAGCTGCCGTGTTTCAAGACGAAGGCCGCCGTTCCGATCTTACGCGGAAGCTCTAATTTCTCGTTTCACCCACGCGCGAAAGCGAACCAGGTGTTCTTCTGATTTTTGCGGCTTCAACGTTTTCGTCGCTACAAAATATGTAAACCTCTCGGGTTCGTATATATTTCGAAAACGGTAGGTAGCCCTTAGTCCTTTCGGGAAATAGATTATATCAGAAACCGAGTGCTTTTATGGTCAATGCAATATTCAGGCAGACGATGCGCTCCTTATTCACATGTATACGACCCACACGTGCCCTCTGTTCGCGAAGCGTGTATATCGCAGCGAAAATGGATATGCTAATCTGCAAAGTTGATACACGAACTTCAGGTAAACCGTGTTCACGTGAGAGAAACGATCTGCCTCGTTTGGCGCGGACCAATTAGCAGTTATAGAAGCAGCCTCGAATCGGAGGAGAGTTCTATAAATCATTCGATCGTCGATCGCATTAATGCATTTCGCCACGACGCGTCTCGTGGAATTCCCGTTTACCCGTGATTTCTTCATTATCGCTTCCGAGCGCGTTTTTCATGAATTATTTATGCGTATCGATTTAAACAACATCATTTAAACGGATGGTAAACATAACGAACGTTGATTCGAAAGGCGAGGGCGAGTGATATTCTGCCTCGATTAATCAATGTCGCGCTCACTCTTTTCGTGCGGGAGGTCGAACTTTTCGACTGCTCGAGAGGTAAACATTTCCGGATATTAACATTTTCATGTGTTTATTTTACGAATTGGAAGATGAGAAAATAGTTTCGTCATTCGGAATGATTGAGAACTGCTATTTTTCATTTACAGCTATCTGGCCTCGTCGTGGGAGGAATCGGAGTTTGGACGGTGATTTCGAAACACGCCTACATTTCGTTACTGGCGACTTGGACGTATCCTCTTCTGGCTTATGCTCTTATTACCGCCGGGGCTTTCGCAATTATTGGCAGCTGGCTCGGATGCGGTGGCGTCACCACCGAAAATCGGTGTATTCTTTTAATAGTGAGTACGATGCGAACCAATGAAAATCAATTGATTCGCTATAAAAGTTGTTGCTTCCACGATCTATCGGATTCTAATCATTCCGAACCGAATGTTTTGAAATATCTAGAGCATGATCGCTTAAAAACCGTAGTAAAATATGAAATTCGCGGTAATTTTTGCAACGCACGGATTTGATTTGATTTGCGAAATACCCGTCGTAAATTTTATATCAGACATGGAAGCATGAAGGAAAGCCGTAAAAATTCGTCGGAAAATGTTCCAGGCACGAATAAAATCCGTTGGTTATCGATAATGGGTCAATCATAGGCCGGCCAAGTAAACGTTTCGCACGATTACCCAAAGTGAAATCCATTTTGTGTTGGATGGATTTCATCGATGGCCTAGAGGTTGAAATTTCCTCCCGCAAATTGAAACCACCTTAAGCTTTGTACTGGAAATGTCGAAGTTATTCCCGTCACGAGAAGCGATATAATCCGAGCGATCGATCGTTGTCATGCACGGTACGGAAGAAGCTTAAGCTAATTTTTCTTACGGTTCACTATCGAGATGCTCTTCACATTTTTCCAGCTGCTTATGGGGAAATCCAATTTCATAGATCGGATAACGCGAGTATTACTTTTAGTTGAAAAAACACAAATTTCGGGGAGTCCCCGAAATGTTTTTTTACTATATTTTCGATAGTTATACTTCTAAATTCAAATGAATCGCTCCGGGAAATTTTAATTTCGGAATAACGAAGCGTGTTTGGTTCTGCATTTTCGGCGATAAAAACTTTCGTCGTAACTCTTTTGATCCGGAGTCATTCAAGGGAGAGGTGATTTCATTTAAGCGCTCGTTAAAGGCGACCAAAAACTAATATTCTGTTAAATCGGGTAATCCATTTTTGCGAATATACGAGCGCAACCGGTGTGCTCGGGAAGATATCTATTTCGCATCGCTGTTACTCGGCGGTCTCTTTCGCTGGTCTGCGTGATAAATCGTCCGTTAATCGAGAGTTACCGCCGGATGCCACTCGCTTCTGACTTTAATGGGCGAATAGGATTATCTTTAATCCTGCCCAAATGATAGTTAAGCACCGGTAACAACCGTCACTAACCGCACTGTCTAACTTCGCGTTGGAGCACTGCATCGTCTTAATTACTCCTTGCGGTAGATTGCAGGCTCCTTGATATTCAGCTCCATAGGACGCGCCAGCGAATTAAACCTGCATCGGTAATCGCTTCAATTATTTATATTGTACGGTGAAATTAGCCGTCCAACTCTTGGCCTCGCGGCGCAATTTTTCCAGGATCGGAAAAGCTTTTTGTTTCCCCTCGAAAAAAAATACGTACCTCGAGTAAGTCACTCTGTTTATCTAGTAAATGGATTTTTAAAATAAATCGCGAAGCTTTTTTCCACTCTACGATTATTTTAATTAACTTTTGTTTACTTTCCGTAAATAAACATATTTCCTCGAGGGATCGTTGTAAAACTTGCTCCGGAGGATTAAAAAATATAGCGGCTCTCCGCGCTTTTATCGTTTTTATAATTCAATACGCGAATTTCCGTAAAAGGGTAAAAAAAGGTTTTCACTTTTTTGTTTGTGGGCGAACACTCGAAATGTGTCGGTGAGGATTTTTCTTCTAGGGAGAAAATCCTTTTTAATTTCCTTCCCTTTTTAAAACGCACGGAATGAAGCGTGCGATTAGAAAAAAATTTCCTGGAAATGCAAATAGTTCAGCGAGGGAAAAGCATTTCCGATGTAGCGACGAATTTGAATGTCAAAGAGCTTGATGAAAAACGGTCCTAAACGTATTTACATTCTGCTGCATCAAAGGTTCGCTCAGCTTCATCGATCTGTCCGATTGTAATGAGCTCGGAACTCGGGAGATCGGTATTAAGATTCAAGAAGCGCCCTGGACTCGCAGCGGCACTGATTAAGGAGGCGCGCGCGAAACAGAAAATGCAAAAGTCAAGATCAGTAAATTAGAAGGCAAGACGTATCCCTCGCCGAGGCGCCGCCGCTCCGGCTTATTTCGCTTCGTGATCATCATTTCGTGAAACGAAATGACGATCGAGCTGATCTCTAGAACCTGTTTGCCTTTACCGAGCGCTCCAGGCGAGACCGCATTACATACTTCTCGAGTATTCCGGGCGCGATACGCTCTCGAGCGATTTATACACGCGCCGCGACTCGCGTTCCAGCTACAAAATCACGAACGAATGATTGCTCTTTATTGCAATCGACGCGCCTTCTTAAGTGTATGCCGCGAATGCGAATTACACGGATTATATATTTTACGCGCGGACTTGACACGCTTTTTTCGTTCTCTACGAAGGAAACGTTTCCCTCGTTTTATATGCATATTCATTTAGATGATAAATTATTATTGAAAATCACGATGAAAAAGTATGAAAATAAAGGTACATTTTCTGTACGAAATGAATGAAATCAACTGATCACATTAATGAACGAATAATAATTGAGGACTTGTTGGTTTCATAAATTAATTGAAAATAGATCGAGAAACTAATGAAATTCCTCCAAAATTGACCGATAATTGAATGAAATGCAACTTTGATCCAATTAAATGTCGTTTGACATTAAATTATAATTCGATTCAGCATCGATTGAAATGCAGGTAAAATTTAATTAATATTGGAATACAGTTAAAATCAAATTTGAATGACAATGAGTTAGAGTTCTTATACAATGAAATTACAACGGTCATGAAGTCTCGAGAAAATGTATCTAAAAATTAAATTTTGAATATGACTTCATGAATATTCCAACAAAATTCGATTCGAGTCATGCTTTAATTATAATTCCATTAGCAGTAATCTATTATGCGCGAAATAATGGATTTTTTTCAGTGCGACGTTAGATAAAAATTAAAAATTTTTCATTCTTTGTATTCTGGATACAATGCAAGCTTCATAAATGTATTCATGGATTCAGAAGAGTAATTTACTAATTCACCATGTAATTAACAATTATGACAATGCGTATAATTACCGTGGGCGAATTCCCAGATTGGGTTTTCGCACAATGGGCGACGTTAATCGCCAGAATCAAAGAGGCGGATCAAGATTCCAGCTTTGAGCGTAATTCGCGTCCGAACCACGTCCCCACGTCGGTACGTTCAATGCACGCCCGTTTTCGGAAGGGGTAGAGGGTGTAAATTCGGTAGTTCATAAGTGGCCCATTAAATCCTGTGTGGCGTTGGATCTCGTCGCACGAGAAGCCGAGGTCCGGGATTATTCCGAACAAACTTGGATCGCATAATAATACCAAGGGCCGGGCAGAATAATTATCGAAGTTGTCGTTTCAAAGTGGATCGAGCCGAGTCGTTATCGATGCCCTTATACGAAAGAAAGGGGCTCTCATTTCCATATCAGCCTTGCCTCTCTTCGAGCAGAACAATCACCGTTACAACGCGAGAAAATTATTAAATACCCTGACAACGAAACTTTTCCAACGCGGCTGAATTACCGTGGGTCTGAAAGGTCGTCGATTCTATGTAACTTTGCTGAAACGCGGGATAGAAGAAGCTTGTTTGCGGAAAAATGTGCCATTCAACGAAAAAACTCGGCGCGCTTTCATTCTTCCGTACACAATATAGACGCTATCGTGATCGAATCGCCTCATTAACCCGGGCCGTATACGGCGATCAATTAACATTTTTGCCCGCGCCGGGTTAATCCGGATAACGAACGTGGAAGCGGAGAGAAAGAGAGAGAGAAAGCTGCGTTTTCTGCTAAGCGTGACTGCATTTTTGCGTCTCGGGTGACAATGTTGCGCGCCGTTCTCCCGTTATCCGTCACCTTATCTACATCGAAAATTAACAACTTTCATTACTCCAACGGGAAACTTTGATTATTTCGTTGGCTTGTTAAATTTCAACTTTCTCGTACCAGACAACGCACTAAGAACCATTTTTAGTCATTTTCCTGGCGATTTTCAGAACATCGAAAAAATACCGTAAAATGAAGGTGATTTTTGGGTATTTTTACAGTACCCTATCAAAAATTTTAAATGCGAAAAACACAAGTTAATGTAAAATGGTCAAAAATACAAAACTTTAGAAAAACTGGTATTATTGTTATTATCCGTGTTTTCTCGTTCTCCTCGGTATTTTTCTTTCATTTTTTCGTATCTATTATTATTTTTTCGTATTTGTTCATATTTTCCTGCATTTTCCGTAGTTTTGCGTATTTTCTCGTATTTTTCCATTTTTGCTAGGGTATATACTGAAAAAATATCGTAATATTTGCATTACACAAACCCAGTATTATTTCAGTATGAAATTGGCATTATTTCGGTTTAGAGATGGTATGGAAAATTCACAAATCTACCCAATTTTCAACATAATTGGGTATTTTTTCGACAGTTCACCCAAATTTCTCAAAATACCCAAAAAATACTGGAAAATTATTGTAATTTCAAAACCGCCAGGGCGTAACTAAAAAAATTCAGTTTTTACTCAAGTTTTAGTTCTTTTGACTGAAGGTTGTTTCAACAATATACATACTTGACTTACTTCAACGAAACAATTCTCTGATCCGACTGCAGCGCATTTTTCTCAGTGTGATATATGTATTGAAAATGATCGGAATAACGCGAACAGCTTTATTAAAGAGTTTATTAGAGCTTGCCGCAAAGTCATCAAACGTTCCCCCTCGTTTTGTTGGCAATTTCCCGCCCGCATATATCCCATCGGCGCCATTAATGCACGAACGCTAACAGCGTAAATTGCGAACATCGCGTTTTTGCGTATAAAACCCGACCGATCCGACCGCAGCCCGTTTCATTTAATACGCTGTTTTCACTCTTCTTAGTAAACGAGGCGCCGCGTGTAATTTTGCGGCTCCCTCGGATTATCGCTGCTATTTCAGGGAATGTTTTGTTTATTCGAGAGCTCCGGGATTTGCTAAACGAATGGCAATTTCAATTCGAATAGACGAGGATTTCACATGTTTGCGAAACAAGCCGAACGGAAATGAAGAGCGCCTTTTGCTAACGAGATATGACTCTCTGTCCAGTACATCTTCGTCGTGATGACGGTGTTCGTCCTGGAAGCTGGCGTGGGGGCTCTGGCTCGTATTTACGAAGAGCAAGTTGGACTGGAATTGAGGGAGAATCTGAATCGTACCTTCATTGAAACTTATTCCGTGAGATCGAAGGAGACCCAGGCCATCGACCAAATGCAGATGGAAGTGAGTGTCAGCGAAAAAATCTCTTGCACTTTTAAAAAATTGAATTCTTTTTCACACTTTCTAAAAGTACGAATTCAGTGAAAAGATTTTCTGGAAACTTCATTTGATGGCGTGTAATACCTTTGAGAGTCCTCGAAAATTTTAATATTTTTCAGGGGTCTTTTCGGAACGGTTTTTCATCTAACTTTTTTGGAATTTTTACGATGATGGAAAATAGATTAATATAATAATAAATACATTAACGTATATTTAATTTGCAATGCATGTTTGAATATCGCAAAATGAAATGATCGAACTTTATTATTAATTATTCATGAAAGCTTCGATAAATTGACATAAAAATGTACTAAATATCGTTGATTTGCTTATTATAATTTCTTCATCTTTGCAGAAGTGACGTTTCGAGCCATATATTACGTTACTTGAAATAAAACCGAAGTAATTAAAAATTATTTTCCGAGTTGCATTAAAAAATTAAAGAACCAGCGACGTTCTCACCACTTCGTAGAGCTTTACCACTTTCTGGAAAAAAAGGAAAAATGCATAAACCAGTTTCGTGAAAAAAGGAAAAATAAAATAAAATTCGTTAAATTTATTTTCGAATGTTTAAAAAAATGCTCGAAAAATATAAAAACGTAAACTCTGTTCCAAATAAATTTTCTCGTTTAAGGTGGATCGATACTTTAATGCAAGGGTGAATTGGAAAAAATATTTATAATGCAACATAATTAATTACATTTAATATGCCAGTAAAATTTATTCAACAGCATCTTCTTCTTCGCGAAAAAAAATGCGCGAGTGAAAAAATTGTACAAAATTGCTCGTAACGAACAATTGCAAATTTTAACAGTTTTTTAGAAGAAAAACTTTTATTTCTTAGCTAATTCGCATGTTC
>JABFQM010000778.1:0-28849 GCA_022816865.1 Zelostemma sp. ZL-2020
CCACAGACACGGATCTCCCCCATGCTTCCCCATTGCACGGAGAAGAGAAGAGACAGCGTTGCCGCGCTTTTGTGTATGTATGAGTATGTTGCATGCCAATTGTATGGCATACATAGATATTATTTGTGTCTGCACAGGCACTAACACATCTTTGAATTTCAGCGACATAGTATATGTTTAGCTTTTTACGATCTTCGAAATGGGGTCCAGAATGTAATCAATGACGCATGATACTTGACCTGATGTTTTCTTAATCGCGTGCGATATAAAATTCATAATATTGATGCTTTTTTTAATGGACCAGACGAAAATGATGTATCAAACGAATTAGAAATAGATAATTGAATAAAGACTTTTTCTCCCGCGTTGAATTTTTTTCTGCTTCGATCTATTGGTCCGGGAATTTTACGGGAATGGAAAAAGAAATCGTAATTTTAATGAATGCGTTGATCGTTTCAGATTGTTAATTTTGTTTCGAACGTTCTAGACCTTTCTTGAATAGTACATACATATCGTAGAAAAAATGGTTTCAACACTCGGTCATTGCTTCTACCTTTGTTTCTTCGGGGCAATGACCGAAGTTCCCGAATCTCATGCAATGCCTACGATTTATGAATCACGCGGAAATGTTTACCGAATTTTACACCGAATTCGTCTCTCTTTAATTTGAAACATGAGTAATTTCCTAGTAAATAGTCAATTTGAGAATGTAAATAGTCGATTTATCGATGATTTTGTTTTTAAATAATTCCCTCTCGGGAAATTAAAGAATAAGCAACACACAGATTTTGTTTATGTTATCATGGATTTTTAAATCTCATGTATTTTCGTCATCTTTTATTTATATATATATACATATATTAACAATGTAAATGTGCGTGCACCCGTCAATTAATTAAATAAATAAATAAATGGCGATGGCGATGGCAAAAATAGGGCCGAATAAGAATCATAATATTGCACTTGTTATCACACGTGCGTGAAGCGAGATAAAATAAGTGTGAAACGACGACCAGCAGTGGGTCATTTCTCGGTCATGTCTCCAATACCTCAAGATTGCCTTTGTTAAATTTCCGATACTATAATTAAACGCTCGAAATATGGCAAATAAAGATTTCGGAATGCACTAAATTATCGTAATCTGATTATGATTAATGCAAATTACAGTAATTTTTCAAACAGAATTGTAAGTCGCTTTTTCATACACGGGAAGCTCGCGTATAATTGAAAAATTATACTTTGTTGTTCGGAGAAAAGAAAAACGCGCTTGATTGAGCACGTGATTTAAACAATTCTTCCGCCGTTTCTACGAAATCTCCCGAAATGTGGCAACGTCGCGATTCTTAATGTAACGTTATCAACTACATTGAACGCTCAAAACTATTAGAGTTGTTTGGAAAATTAGAATGGTAACTGAACATTAGCTGAAAGTAAAAGTTGGCAAATGTTTACAAGAATAAAATGAACTATCTTTGGGGGGGCATATTTGTTTTTCCGCGCATCCATGAATGCGCAAGAAGATGCGCAGAAGACAAATTCCATAGGGGACTGAAACACGCCAAAACACGCTCTGACAAGCGCGTTTCTCAGGCTATGTAACGTGTGCACGTGTGCTTTTACTATTCTTACGTTGAGAATCCCATTTATTACCACAGTTAAGATTAATCGGAAAACGATTACCCGTTCGCTGACGAAATTGGCACGGCCTCGATTGCTCCTCAACGTTACGCGTTAAAAAACATCGAACATCGAATTGCGGCGTCAAAGCACGATTCCCGACGACGATGGAGGAAAAACAACCGATCGCAAAAGCTTCGCGCAAAAGTCGCACGAAAACCTCAACCGTGGAAAGTACGTTACGAAGCAACCTTTTTTACTCAAAGTTGTGCACTCGAACTCTCGTGGAGCTACTTTTTTTACCACATCGCGATGAAAAATTATTACGATTTATTTTAGTTTTGCATCCCTTAGAAATCGCATTCCCCCCGCTTTTTTTCAGGCTCGAGCAGCGAGAATTCCAATGTCAACGCGAGTTCGACAAAGTCAAAATTATCTTCGGAAACGTCAGCTTCTGATCGCAAAAGAACTCTGGATGGAATTCGTCAAGAACTGCAAATGTTTGAAAAAGATATACTAGAATTTAAGCAAGGAGCTAAAGATGAACAATCGGAATCCGACGAGGAGTCAGATTCGGAATGGGAGGAAATGTTGCGGAAAGTATGTTGGAAATATTTTGCAATTGAATCGCCGTTAAAAAAATGTATTCACGTTTCTATTTTCGTCATTATTTAGAAGGAGATGCTCCAGAAACGCTTGGAAAAACTCTGTCCATAAGAAAAAACGTGTCCAAGGACAATTATTGGAAATGGTAAAAGAATTAGGCTTTATGAAATGTTTGCGCGTTGAAAATAAATTGAATTTGTATTGCAGGTGGAGTGGTTTCAATACACGAGACGAAGAAAAAACTTTGAGTCCTAAATATCTATTTTTGCACTGGCCATCATCGTTTTATCGATTAATATTAACCGTGCATTTGTAATTTTGTTTTGAAGTTGAACGTAATCGATTAATAAGTTGAGATCCATTTCTTAATTATGCTTTAATTCTTGTGGGAAGCTTCATGTTTATCGTTTTCAATCGCATTATTGTCGTGTAACGTTTTTAGTTGTTAATTTTCATTAGGAGATAATTTCATTTACATTTTTCAATAATTCGAGGATCATTTTTGTATACATGGACATGCTATGTCCAATCATTGTACTTATTATGTGTATTTTCAATTGAAACTTGAATAAACATTTTTTCAATTGTACTCTGTTGCATTGAATTGTCCAGTGCTTTTTTGTTACAAAATCTCTTTGCTGTAAAAATACGGCTAAAAAATTGTAGGGTTGATGCATGAATTTCTTAAACTTTCTAATATAAATTGATCCAGGTAAATAAAATTGTCCTAGCGAAAATTTCGAAGTGTAAAAAATGCGGAAAATACGAAAAATGCGAACAAACGCAAGTTGATATGAAAATATCAAAGAATCTACACAAAAAATCAGAAAACCATAGAAAAACTAGTATTAGCGTCATTATCCGAGTTTTTCCATCAATTATTTCGTATTTTCACGAAATTCTAAAGAAACAGGTACATAACATAATTTGAATAGTAACTTTGTTCTGCGCATGCGGGAGTTGCGCAGTGCGATCAAGGTCATTGCTAGCAGAAGTGCAGAAAGCAAATCGTAAACAGCAGGGACGCTGAAACATGCGCGCACATAAATTTTTACCGCAAAAAACATAAAATCAGTATGATTGAACGTACTCCTATTCAACTTTGGATGGCGGAAAAAGTGGCGAAGTATTACCGATTAATGTACCGAAGAATAAAGAAGAAAAACATCAACTTGAAACATCGAACTACTGCGACCGAAAAACCGTTGTACATGAACACTACGGAAATCTCGAAAAGTACGTTAAGTATTCGGAAAAACGCAAGTATATATTTTGTAGTCTGTAATCACAATTTTCTTTGAGAACTGCGCACAAAAGTTTGATCGTTCAACGATTATTTAAAAGGAAAAATAAACTTCGAAGTTTACTAGTAATTTTATAGGTTAGAGTGAGACAGACGTACTTTAATCTTACGCGCTTACCTTGATTCAGAACTAGAATTTAACTTTAAATTAAAGTAGAAAATATAATTCCATTCATAAATTTAGATCGACTCTACTGATGCATGGTTTAAGACTGTAAAATATCGCGATGATAAAATACCTTATAAAACTATAAAATTGAAGAAATACTCCAATAAAATTTTGTCTTTATCATTTTCAGTATCAGCTCCCTACGGAGATGAAAATTCAACGAAATCTTTTTTCAAAAGTCCCAAGTCTCCGCAAACTCTCGAAACCCCATGTGCAAGGAAGAACGCGAAAGCAGGTGAAAAGAGGAAAATTCTCCAGGACTTGAACACACTCGATGCCCCAAAAATAGACCGTTCACTAGATCACTCCGTAAAAAAGAAACCGGAATCCGATGAACTTGAAGTTCTCCAGAAGAACGAGGATCCGATCCTGAAGCCGTGGAGATGCGTTTGCAGGCTAAAATTATCATGCATACGCCATGGGCATTCTTTGAAAAAAAACTGCAAAGATTGTCAATTGACCGTACCAAACTACATTATGCTTACAAATATTTTGCAAAGGGAGTGCACCCGGCTGGAAAAAAAGGCTCGTCCTTATAGATTCTACAGCCAAACAAAGGAGTTAAATACATTCTTCAGAGCAATGATAAAGATGAGGAGACTAAAGCTGGAAGGAAAGTGGGAAAGTGAAGATGAAGATGAAGATGAAGAATCTGAAAGAGAATTAGTATCAGATGAACAGTATCAGGAAGAGCTGAAGAGGATGCCTCCGCACCTCAAAAGATTTATGATTTTACTCGAAAAAATGTGCCCTAGGGACAACAGACCTGCAGATATAACGGAAGAAGAACGCAGGGAATTGTTTGCAAGCATACCGGTGTTTGCCAGAGACTATGTCCCTTTTATAGAGAAGGAATTTCCTCAGAAAATGAAATAGGTAAATTATGCGCAATTTTGACAATTAAATTGAAAATGTACTAAATTTATTTTTAATTGCAGGTGCAGTGGTTTCGGTACGCGAATGACCCTGAAAAGACTTGGAGTCCAAAGCTGAATGTCTGGATATGTCTACTTTTATACATGAAATTATCATTTGCTGAATTAATAGTTTTAAAATGCATATTTCTTTTGAAAATTCGAAAATATTGATTTCCAACTTTGTTCATTCGAATCAGCAAATATCGTTTCTGTAAAACCAACGAATGTGCTGATTTCAATTAAGAGATTTGTTTCATTTAAATTTACGTAATAAAACAAGATCGCATAAATTTGTTTTGCTCAATGGCATTGTATACTAATTTTTTCGTAATTACGTCATGCACGTTCCGACGTAAATTATTGAGAAAACATTTTGGAATTTTTGTTTTTTATCTGTTTTCAATTTCTATTTTTGACTTTACGGACTTCAGTTTCATATAATAAAATCCTGCAAAGTCCACGTCTAAATTATCTGGTTATTTAGCTTCCCATGTGACACAAAAGCACGAATGATTATCGTCCGCGTTTGCTCGATCAAAAGACGAGAAGTGTGTGTGTATTTTCCGCTGTAGCCATCAAAGCCCAATCAATCCACGCCTCTTTAGGCCGACCTCCAATAGAAATTAACCTCACGACCAATCACGCAACGCCGAATATCTCTTCCATGGAGTACACACACGCATAGTCTTTCACAAATGATTCGCGGGTCGTACGGAGAGATAAGCGCAAGTAGAAGTCGCCAGTTTGACAAAATTCGACGCATTTCGTCGCGTAGACATAATTTCGATGATGACGCAACCCAGATCGTAGCGAAAGCTAGCGGAAAGTGCGCCCGGAAGCGGAACGGGATCAACAATTTTCCCTCGGGCCTGTAAAAAAATCGTGTCCGGAAATAACGTCGCTGTTTACTCGACTTTTTTACGTTCGCATGAACTGTCAATAGCGGGCGACGCCATAAAAACATTGTCACAATGGAGAGTCCTGCCGTCAGGTTAATAATCAAGGCCCCGAATCAACAGATCGAGGACCAGGTTGTCACCTGCGAGCTCGACTGGACCGTCGAACGACTCAAGAATCACCTGTCCGAGGTTTACCCGAGCAAACCAGTGAGCAACCTTCTCCATAATTGCATATTTTTCCATCGCCAACGATTGACAATTGACGCGTAAAAATCGACTTTCTGCCGATAAAATAGCGTGTTTTCGTTACGTAACGTCGAGATATGAGAAGTGGAATTTTTACCTTTTTTCCTCGAGCGTCGAAGCGAGCTTACGACGAGCATTAAAAATTGCATTTATTCCCGCAGAGAAATTCAGAGCAGAAGCTGATTTACTCGGGACATTTGCTGAAAGACACGACGTGCTTGAAGGACGTTTTGAGGAACTATGAGAACACGAACAACAATTCATTCATCGTACACTTGGTCTGCGCCACGAGTAAAAATATGAGGGAGAAGAAGGTCGAGCAAATGTTGCCCTCGAGCAACTCGAGCGCTTCGTCGAACGTCGTTTCCCAGGAAAGCAACGAGAGCAGGCAAGACAGGATCGAGGAGCCGACGAGGGAAAGCAGCAGCTTGTTATCGCCAGGGCAACTTTACTCCGTGCCTGCTTACTACGGCCAATTAAATAATCAGCAGATAGCCTGGATGCAACAGGCTTATACCCAATATTTGTCGCAGTATATGCAACTGTAAGATTCTTAGTTTTGCTAGTGAATAATTACTGTCCTTCGGAATGCATTTGTTAAAGTGTTACGTCGTTTGACGAGCGAAGAAGAAAAACTCGAACAGATTTATAATTACTCGTTGCATCATCACAATGTAATTGGTTCTTTTGCATTTTTAGGATGGCTGCTCAGGGTATCCAGTTGCCAAACAATGTGCCTTACATACAGGCTATGAACCTTGATAGAAACGATCCCGCCAATGGTCATAGTAATAATAATAGGGATAACGAGGAGCAGAGAGCCGGAGCGCAAGATGCTCCCGACGGAGCAAACTACGAGGAAGAAGGTGCTTTGGGATTGGACCGGGACTGGCTAGAATCTATATTCTTGTTCCTAAGGGTCGTCGTCCTGTTTAGCATAGTATACTTTTACTCCTCGCCACTTCGGTTCCTCATCGTCACGTTCTTGGGATTTGCCATTCACTTGTGCGTATTTCGCTCCTTCAAAAAAAGAAACCGTTTCGAATTACGAAACGTTTTCGTTTGTGTTAATAAGTGCAATGTTTATTTAGAGGAGATTGACATTTTCAGATATCACGGAGGCTTCTTTAGAGTAAATCAGTTGATTCAAGGAGAAGACAACAATGTTCAGGTGGATAATAACGCGAGGCCTGATAATAATCCAAATCAGCAAAATGAGGCTCAGGTTGATGCTCAGGCAGCACAAGCTCCGCAAGCCGATCAAGTTACGAACGCAGCGCCGGAGGCGAGGACTAATGCGAACGAGGAAAACGAAGCCGAACGACCCGGAGCGTTGGCTTTCACGTGGATGTTTTTCAGTTCGTTCTTCGCTTCCCTCATCCCCGATCAGCCAAATGTTATATAATTCGAGTAATTTTTTACGAGCATATTGAATTTCTTTCTCGGGGAAGGGTTGAGTCCAAAGAAAAAAATATTGTAAAATGTTATATCGTTATTGAAAATGCATCTTGATATATATCGCCCAGAAATTCGTTAAATTTTAGTACGATAAGCTTTGTAATATTTGTTATTTGTTGAATAAAAATAATTTATACTACGCGATCGATTGAAAATTGTATCCGAGTATCAAGGTCAATGCTTCGATGTTTTTTGCGACGATAAAACGGAAATCAATGTCAACTGACTAAGGTGCATTTTTTATACAAAATTGGGTCAGAAATGTAACTTTAAGGTAATTTAAATGCGCCGAGCATCGACCGTCTAAAAGTGATAATACACGTAAACCGAGATAAAAGTAACGGGTATAAATAAATAGAAAATCACTTGTAAAAATAATGCATATCGAACACGGTTGAAACTCGAAACATTTATTTTACGCGCGCGCATTTACAAGAAAGTTTGAATTTGTGCTGAAAACTGTGAGCGCTTCGATGGATTTTAATTTTTCCTATCAAATGTATATTTGTGTTATATATTCTTCGAATAATTTATTTATAGTAAAAAGTTGTAGAAAGTAAGTCACTCGGATCGGATCGTTTCACGGCGCGCAAAATTGCCTTTGCAATATTTCATGCCCGAAACCGCGAGTTCAGGAAGCGCAGCAATTCGATTGCTTTTCATTGAAAGTCAAAAGTCTCACTGTTTCTACTATGTATAATAACTAGGTGCATTTTTCCATGTTTGTAGTATATATACGAAGCAACGACGTAAATACACACTTATGTACGTAAGAAACTATTTACCGTGTAAAGAAAAGTATCGATAATTCTAAACTAGATTTGTGCCAGTGAAGATGAATATCGTGTAGCTTCGAAAAGTCAAGTTCTCGGCTACGTGGATGATCTTCTCGTATATTTATTTAAGTAATCAAATCTGTGATTTACAATGCGTTGAAACATTAGCAGGCCGTTCTAGCTGGCTACGGTGTACTGAAATGGTTGATTGACAGGATGACATTTCAGCTAATTTTTCAAAGTCCCGTCGCGGACTCGCAAATAATATTCCAATTCTACGATTCATCGAAAACCAAATAAATCAGCAACTTATGAAACTCGTCCGTTGTTCTCATTTGCTTTGTTTTCGGGACACCGAAACGAGCGAATTCATTCAAACGGCCGTAATTTTTTCAAATGTCCAATGAATCCAGGATATTACAGAGGTCACGGAGACGTTCAACAAACGGATCTTCCTGCATTTAAATTTGCATGAAACCTCGTCATCGTGTGTGCCGCACATGTTTTCTAGCGTTCGTGTGATGGTACACATCGCCTAGTCTTCGGGATGAACTAGTTTCGACGTCCAGCTTGTTACGTAACATTTTTAACACGGATTCGCGAGACTCCCAGAAACGGCGATGTCGCGCCGCGATCTCTTTTCTAGCGCCAAATACAGAGCGCGTCTCCGACCGGTTTTTAAATACAAAATAATCGCGTCTAGAGATTTCCTGGGTGCTGGAATGGCGATTCGGGCCTCGCGGCGTGGGATAGCGCGACCGATTTTTACTCTTTTTGTTACGTCGAAGATAAGAAAACCTCGCGTATAATGCTGGATAATAGACCGTTGCGGATCATCACGAAGTTGAATATCGCCGTTCGCGAGGCTTTGCAACGCTCGTAAATAGGTCGTTTATTGCTGGACGTGTTCGAAATATGTTTTTCCAAGATCGATCATCCTGCAGCGCCTTCGGCGTTGATGGATTTGCCGTAAAAGGCGAGATTCTTGGCGCGAATAGTTCTCGAAGTCTCGCGTCGCGCCCGACGCGGCGAATACTTGGAAATTAGAGCACTTTAGCGAAGTTAGAACGCTACTGAAAAATAACTGTTTCCTGCTGTTGCGGTTGAAAACAGCGGTGTCGGTACTCTCGTGTATAATTCACGATCGAGGCTTGGAAATTGATTCGTTTTCAAGCTTTGAACCCTCGTTTTATTTCAAGGTTTATCGAGGGTTGAATTATCGGAGCGAAACTATGATTCGCGTCTTTGTTTTGAGTTCTTCACGGACTTCTGGAGAAAATGTCTCTATTTGTTTTTTAATACGATCGCGTGCTTTGTGAGTAATTAACACTTTCCACAACACTTGACTCCATTTTGTATTCCAACTTAATGAGTACCTACCAAGGTAATTAAAAGCGAGTTATATGTTTTCGAAAAATGTAATTGATTCGATTTTTGCTTAATTCAAACCAAAAGTTTGAAGTTGGAAGAAAGGATTCGAGGCGTGGCGATATTTCTCCTTGAAATGAGTAATTTATTGACGATACAATGTTTTTTGTACTCAAAAAGCGAATTATCGATACGCGATTATTCGCAAAGTGCAATAATTATGGAGTTGAGTTGTTATTTCAGGAAGCCACTGCGGATCGTTCGATTTTCATCGAGCACGCGTGCGCGTTTTGTGTTTTATAGGTAATTTATAATTATCAGTGACGTGGGGCGGGGAGTTTTTCTTGCATAGTCGGCTCCTCAGCCAAAGCCGGTCGTAAGAGCCTCTCAGTCAACCGGCGCGAGTCATTCGCGCTACTTCGTGGGTGTTTTACTCATTTCTCTTTTTTTACTTCTTACAAAACGTAAAACATCTCGGGTGCGCAAAGGAATAAAAACGGTTTTTTCGCCGCACAGAAAAGTGCCATTCTCCAGGTACGAATCACATCGTTCAGCGTGCGCAACGGTTCGAAAGATTTTATTCATAAAGCAAGAATCTAGAAGCGATCAACATTTCGCCACACGTTTCGGTTACGTAAGTCGTGGGTTAAATGATACGCGGGTTCGAGCGAAACGTCAGATGACGAATGCAAATCATCGAGTTTCCAAAGCCATCGATGATTTTCTTGCTCGAAACGTTTCGGGATTCCGCGATCGCGTCTGCGCATGCGCGAAGAACGCGAGGCAAAAGACCGAAAACGCGAAACTTTCGAAACTTCGATCGAAGATGATTTCGTAATGTTCCGTTCGATTTGATATTGCTGAAGGATATGAATCAACGGAAGATATTAAGTATCGATCACTGTATTTGCTGATCGGAAAAAACATGCCGCATCATACGTTACGTCAAAGGTCGCGAAATAGATCGCGAGATATATTTTCGTCTCACCTTTCGCATGCCTCGCGCGTCTTTTGCATGTTCCCGCGATTCCGTTATTTCCAATCCATTTTATTTGTAATCGGCTTTTCTCGAGTCGCGATCTATGGATTTCCGCTTGCCCAACTTTTCCCGCGGCGGCCGAGAAAATGTTTCGGAATAGCGAATTCGTTGCGATTAAAGTGGAAACGCGAATCGCAATTTTCTTCCTCCGCGCTGGGATCAAAGAGAAACCGAACTCGCTCCTTTGATTTCATCCTCCGCGACGTAATTTTCAAAATCTTCGCTTTCTACTCGCGGAAATGAGGGAAAAATTGTTCGGGAAGAAAATTAGTTGCGAGAATGCGCTCGGAAAACAAGGGAAAGCAATTTTCGCTTAAGACGGATTTAACCGAGCGTTTTATTATTAGCGCGTAGCACGCGAGTGTTGCCCTCGAAAAGGCGAGATTTTTGGTTCCGCGAGCGATTCGATTCCATGAAATTCCGTTGAAAGCAACGCGAAGAAATATCAATACAGTAATATTAGTTCAACGTTATCAACATTTTTTTTATTTCACGAAGGTAACGATAGCGAAGATAAAAACGAATCGTTCTCCGAGAAGAGAATTATCGATGTCGCGCACATGTCTTCGAAAAATAACGACGCTTCTCGATTTACGAGTGGAAAAAAGCGCAACGAACGTCGCAGCGGATTAATTGAACTAATTGCTTTTGTCGGTCACAGACATCGCGATTCTGCGCGACTGCGTCTCGTACAAATTTTATATCATCGGGTTCATTAATAGTCGCGATCAATCGTTGCAAATTCAATTTAAAAATATCATCGATATGAATTTTCGACTGCGAAATGACGCTTTTATCCGATAATCGAGGATGAAGTTGGCCGCGAGCTGCGTTTCGCGCTCGGACAATTAATCGAAGCGCTGCTTTTATTGGCACCCAATTATTTTTAATGAAGCTCGCAATAACATCAATTCGTGCATGTGCATTGCGTTTATTTAAACGTCTTCGTTCGCGAACTGTCAAATAGCGATCACGGATATTTTCGGGCGCCGACACCGACATTTTCGTCGTTCAGAAAAATGCCTTTGTTATTCGAATCGAGTCGTGTTTATCGTCTTCGAGGTTTCATAAATATTTGTTATCGATTAGAATCCAGGCTACACGGATAACGCGAAGTTTGTTCGCGATTATTTGTCGTTCTCGATACGACGATTTTTTCGTTAATTCCACGACAATGATGCTTTTTTGCAGGTCGGAGAAAGTACAAAAAGCCTCGTGCGTTATGTACGAAAGCGCGAAATATGTCGCACTCCAGACGACCCAGTATTTCCGTCCGCGATTACCCGGAGCACCTGAATCCGTTTAACGACAGAAACGTAGTCACGCTCCGCATCAAAGAGAACAAAGAAAGCCCTACCGAGGTCAAGGAGTCGAAACGCAAATTCTGGACTTTCGGCCGGAGCAAGAAAAAGAGGCACAACAGCTTTTCCCTCAAATCCACTTGGTGAGTTTTTCTCGTCGAAGCAGAAAAAAAGGAATGCAAATTTTCGCCGCGGTTGCGCAATTTCTCACATATCTTTTTACCGTATCTGGAAGTTATGTAAAAATGCTTCGTTTTACCTTTCGCGAATAAGTAATTTCCCGCGCGAGCGAAATTTATCGGTTTATTGTATCACGAGCAAATTTTCTGGACATAAATCTCGAATGTTTCGTAGTTGGGAAAACGGATGTTGATTTTTAGCGCGCAAACATCGACGTGCCTCGCGGGCAGTTTGTCGAACTTGAACTTGTCCATTGGAAAGCGAGCTGGTTTACGTCGCGTGTCGTCACGTTGGCATTATTCCAAATGTCACGAATCGCGAATGAGTATCAATGCGGGATCGCGACCCGTGATTTTCTTTCTAAGCCAATCGCGGCGAATCCCTTCTTACACTCGACGTTTCATCGGATTAAAAAAAGACGTAATTGGATGATTTTTCAAACTCGTTGAAAACTATTTGTCAGGCGTAATCGGGTCTCGTCTATTCGAATCTTTATTGCGTTTTTATGTTGGTAATTCGATCAATTATGAAGAACATTATGTGAAACATCTGGCGAACAAGTCTCGGTTTCGTTCTACGGATCTTGCTCCCTTTCTCATGTTCTTTCTCCCTCGATTCCTTTTTACAACGGTCAACAAGAGAGACGGAAAAGATCAATGGTTATTACACACCGAGTGTCATTAAAGGGATCGTCTATTCCCGACGCGACAAGCCAAGACTCCGAGTGCTCGTTTCAGATCTCTTTGTGCGACTTTGACTCGCGAAAATATTGGATCGGAGCATTACAATGGGCTATTAAAACTCCGACAATTGCGTCAACATTTATTGGCTGGAACTTCCGCTTTTTTGTGGCTTTCCGGAAAATAACTTGACTCCGTAATATTGTCATTGATATGTTTCTTATTTGGTTCTTTAATTTTTCAACAAATTCTTTCGATGTAATGTGATCATGAAAAATGTTAGTGCGAGGGTTTTCTCTCAGTTTTGCCAACTTTACAAAAGTAATTTGACGAAATTTCTTTTACGGTCCTGATTGAACTTCTTTTTTACATTTTTTAAACCAATGATTTCGAGATTCAACTAAGTATTTGAATTTACAAAAATGGACTGATTTATCGTCCAATTATTTGTTTTCCAATATTTTTATTTTTATGGCTTCCGGAAAAACAACTCATTTCCATGATTACCTTCTTCGCGTTATCGCAATTTTACGTGCAAATGGTTCTTTAAAATGCATAAAAATAATTGCACTTTTCAACTAATTTTTTCAAAAAGGATCATAAAATAGAAATGGTTTTTCCAGTAAATGTGGAGTTTATTGAAAATTCTTTTACCCTTAAAAAAACTAATTTCGATAAATTTTTGAAGTGAAATCGTCGGAATATAATCTTTCTTATCCAGTCCAATTTTATCAATAATTAAATTAAAACGAAGTGAAAATCTTTAAATTTATAACAATTTTTGAACAACTTTAACCTTTTCTCATATCTTTGGAAGCGCGATCGTTTCACGTGATTCTCTTCTATATCTTCGGAGATTTCTGATTCAGATATGACTCTCGTTCGACAAGAGGTGACTTTATCAGTCCTAATTTATAGCTGACGTTTTTAAAAAAGTTTGTCGTGCTCTTTTCCGGTTTGTCTGTTGAAGAAACCGGCAGCACACGAGCTATTTGTTCACTCAATTGTTTAATTGATTCTTGTAGCGCGAGGAATTCATCTCGCATTACATAGTAAATTCGTTTACCGTGTTACTAATTGAGTTTTTGCGTTTCTTCTTTTAAAAAAAGAACTTATCTTCAATTTCAAAAAAAGTAAAAATAAAACCGATAAAATGAATGCTTCTCAATTTATTTTTCAAGCGCTTTTCGTGGCAAGATTTTATCTTCGTAAAAATTCATTTAGTAACAATAAAAATGAATTCAACTGATTATTTCGACCAAAAACGTATAAAAATAGAACAATTCCAGACAAAACGAACAAATGAGCCCGTGCAGTTTCGTAAATTTCAGATCCAAAGATCTCCCGTTAAGGTTGTACTGTCGCGGTGATTTCGGGGGGAAAAGTGGGGGAACTATTCCATTGAGTTTCCAATGCGCAGCCAACCTTAGATAACGAAAAATTAGTTCAACTATTTTCTTAATTCGTGTACGAAATATCGAAAATTGTATTCTAAAACATTTTAAAATAATGTAAAAATAAAATAAAAATGAAAAACTCATTAAAATAGACATCAGAAATTACTTTTCAAGTTGAAGGTCTTACGCGCGAAACTCGGCAACGCAGCAAGAATTTCCGTAGTCCTAAACATTGGTACGAACACAAATCTATAATAAACTCATACTTTTTTCAATGGCATAGATAATACGTGAGTCGATAATGAAAATTATTTATATCGCGAGCTACGTCTTCACATGTTACGAATTCACAAATAATTCGATTCTTTCAATTTAAATTACCCGCGCGCTTTATGTTAGAGCAACGTTGCCGTTGTTTACGTACTGAACAGCCAAGACAGCTGTTTTCGCCCTGTTTATCAATATTTTAATCTAAATATCGCACAACTCAGCGAACAAAATGTCTCAAAGTCACGCTTCGTAACTTTGAAAATGACCATTCTACGACATATTAGTTTTTTGTCAAATTCTCATTAGTAGGAATATATTTTTATTCGATTCGCGTGATGTTCGTAATATGTTGCCCATAAGAGCCCATGCATTTTAATGCAACTTTAGAAATTAATAACTAAAGTTCCAGCGAACAAATCGTTTTAAAATTTCGTACAATGAGAAAAAGTTATGTTAAGAATCATTTAAAAAATTTTCATTGATTTCTCTTTACTTCGTCACGACGACAGTACTCGGCCAAAAAGTAGATTCGTCTCTTTTTTTCAAAATGTTCGTTCCCAACGAGCAGTATGTAACTACGCGATAAAATGCAAATATAAGATTGGGAAAAGTACAAAATAGCGACACCGAGGCGGACACGTCATCCCGGCAATAATCGCGCACATGTGTGCGAAGAAACGTATCGCTTCCTACGACGATGCCACTAGATACCCCAGTGTGTACATGTATGTACCCTGTGTCAATTGTGTAAAGTGTAAACTGTGACACAGCAGGCCGACTATATTTATCGCCGCGAAGCCGTTCGTTTCTTGCGGCATTTCTTAATTGTTACTCCCCGCAACAAATTATCAAGTAGCTGAAGACGATTCGAGGACATCGATTGAAATACATGCGACAGGCCTCGAGACTTTCGGGCAAAGTACAAAGACGATCTTTTTTTCCCCCTTTCACGGCCAGCGAGTTTCACTTTTGCCATTGTCCCGCAAAACGCAATTACATTTCGAGTACATCTTTTTCCCGCGCGAAAATTATTAACGCGATCAAGGATAAACGAAGACTGTTTTAATTACTTTTCAGTAAAATGTAGCGTCGCGACTAATCGTTATCTGCTTATCGCGATAAGTTTCACGACGAAGTCAATTATTGCGCGGTTTCAATACGATCTTTGAACGATACTTCGCGTCGATGCTGATAATTCATAACTGCCTTTGGGTCACCCGAATGAATCGATCTCGCTTCTTTACCCAGAACATTCGCTTAATTTATCGGAATATTTAATTTTACGACTCTTGAATAATTTGAGATTAAAAACGCAGTAAAGTCCATTTTACTTTGCTTCTCTCAAAAGACCTTTTGTTCCGTAATCGATGACTTGACTTCGCCTTTTTTTGGACTTTCAGGAACGGCCTCTTCGGTAGACACAAAGACTCTTCCGATCGTCGCGCGACAGTTTCCCAAGGTTCGTTGTTCAAAACGCAATCGACCCATATTACCAAAATTGAAATTCAACCTTTTTTTCCCTGGCAGAATACCAAAAGGGGCAAAATGGAAAACCCCCTTGTCGATTTTCCACCGAGGACCAAAAGGACTTCGACGATGCTCTGGGGACCTTGGCGAGGAGAAGAAAGTACACTTACGAAAGTGCTTCCAGATGTAGCTCCAATCCGGCAACCAACGGGACCCCCGGGAGGATTTACGACGAAAATCCCCAGGATACCGCGACCTCGATCATGGGGGACGTCACCCCGAAAGCACCGGCCCGAAGGCAATTTTCCCTTTTCAATTTTTCCCCAGCGGTTCGAATTTTATGAAACAATTGCCTCGTAATTACGGCGCCGATTGAAAAATTGTAATTAAGCGCACGATGATACGACTCGCTGATAATGTTTCTCCGAGATACGCGGCACGTCAATTGCGGCCCATCAAATGCAATTGATAAATCGTGTTGCTACCTTGATACGATTTTTTTTTCGCTCGAACCTCGAACCCCCTTCCCCCGAATCGCACGCCCCGATTGCGTGCAGAACCACTGGTAAAATTAATTAAGAGCAAAGCGTCGTTTGTCACTGATAAAGATCGATTTTAATGTCATTTGGAACAGGTTTGGCCAAGTGAGTCCCAGACCGACGGATAAAATCCCCGCTTTCAATTACGGGGACAAGGATCTAGGGCATAACGGAAGTGGCGCCGATACCGAACCAGATAAAATGCCGGTTCCACCCAAGTGAGAAACGCAAAAACGCGGAAGATTATTTCAGCGCTAAAATGCATTTTCGTATTTCAGACGAAACACTTTGAGAGCTTCCCAAAGAACGATGATTTTGCCTCGTCCGCAGGATCCGAGAGACCTGGAAGCATCGATTCCCGCGGATGCTGCGTGCTCCGACGTCGCCTTGAGAAACGGATACGAGAACGATTACCCGTTCAAGCGATTCAACCAAGATCCCTCGAGGATGTCGAATTTGTCGATCAACAGTTGCATTTCAATTTCAAGCACGACGAGTTACGCGAGGAAGAAGAAGAGAGCGCCGCAACCGCCTCGTCGCCTGGAGATCATGGAAACCCCAAAGGAAAACAGGGAGACGCCGAAAACGGAAGAGGGTCCTTCCCAGGAGCCTGAAAAAGTCGAGAAAGTCGAAAAAGTGGAAGAAGAGAAGAAGGAGGTAGTCGAGGAAGCGAAGCGAGAAACCCTGGAGGTGGAGTCGCGGGAACTACCCCAGGAGGTAGTTGAGGTAGTGAAGGAAGCAGAGACGTGCGACGATTTGAGCCAAGTTCCCTTGCGGATGAAGCCCTCGTTGTCCAGGAGCAACAGTTTCTCGGTGAAGGAGGAGATTGAAAAGATCGAGAAGCAGATCAAGGAGCTCGAGGCGAAAAAGAGCAGCGATGTCGAGGAGGAGGGCTTTTCGCCGCGGCTGTCGATACAGGAAAATCGTAGGAGTTTTTTCAATGATATGCTGGGGGAGGAGGCGAGCAGAGTGGACGTCAAAGTGGCTGAAGTGCCTCGAGTGCAAAACGATTTCAGCATAGTAAGGCTGAGTGAGCCGCCAAAGGGGACGGTGAAAGTCATCGAGCTTCATATTTCCGAGCCGATAAAACAAAAGCCGGAGCGACTCCCGAGTTCCATCCCGATCCCGCGACGCAGCAGCAGCCTTAGTTACGGGAAAAGAAGTTCGGTGGATTCCGTCGACGTCAAAGCTTCCAAAATATCCTTATAAGAATGCACGGCTAATGAATGTCGTTGGGTTTATTTATTTCGTCGATTTCCTAGATGAAAGACTTTCGGCGTATTTGTAAGTGTGATAGTTGTATACATTGTGATTACTGAATAAATTAATATTTTTAATGCTTTAAGAAGATTAGAGTGAGTTCTATTTTATTGAATGATTCATTCAGCTTTCTTCGAATAGATATTTGTAAATAAAAAGTATGTTTACAACGTAACATAGAAAATTGCATACAAATTCGTTTCCTCGAGTTTCAATTGATCGAAGGAGCAACATTTCATTATGCTTTGCCTAATTTTTTAATATAATATGTATGTACACGCTCGTTTTACTTGGACACGAGCTTCGACAGTCGCTTGCTTTTATACGTCACGAACCTTGCCAAATTTGTCTTCACAGTCGACACCACTGCTACGTTTTCTCCCAATTTTTGCTTCTGTTGTCGTATCTGTAAGAAATTATCACAAATTATTATTCTCATTCGACGAAAAGTAATTTCAAAAGTTGATTTCATCTCTCAAACGTAAAATATTTAATATCCTGAGTACTTCCGGAACTCGGACTTTTCGTAACTCGTGTTTCCCCAACTTACTTTGGTATTCATGATGGGAAGTAGCGGTTTGAGCCTGTTCACCAAATTTATTTCAAAAGCCAACTGGTCGGTCTCGTCTTCCGCGTAGATATCCATTATCGCGTCCAAAGATTCCGCTATTACCCAAGCTTCGCTTTCCTTCGTGCACGTTTCTAATAAAAACTCTGACAGATTCTGCAACAGAAACCAAACATTACATCTACGAATTTTTGCTTCGTAAAATGTTACATTCAAAAATGATCCATCTTTACTTTGATAATCTCTTCCTTCTCAACGGTCTCTGTATTTACAAGAATCTGCGCTAAGCTCCCGATCATTCTTATAAGATTTGTCCGAACGTTCGCGTTGGGACACTGTCGCTCGCCGTTCAATAACGGCTGCAAATCCGCGATTTTCAGCTGTTGAAACATGTTGACCCGTGCCTCGGCCAATTTTTGAAGAGCAGCTCGCATCGCGGCAGTCGCAGACTCCAACAATTCGATGTGATCCGGATTCGTTTCATAAAAAATGACTTTTCCCAACTCGCTCCACAAACTGAAAAATCAAGATTAAAATTTATTACAAAGACAAAAAAGGCTCTTGCTTTTCCAAAGGAAATAACGTGCCTGTAAAGATTATCGGCGCCTCCCAAAGTGTCAATGTCCAAGCTGCTGATGAGATTGTTCATGCACAAGAAAGCCCTGCACCGAAGCACGTGGGACCGACTGATAACGGCGCTTCCTTCCAGGCTCGCCGAAAAAGCCTCGCGGCACTTCTGCTCGAGAGCTGTCGTTTTGCTCCAAACTTTTTTCACCAAACCCTCGGACGTTATTACTTCGATGATTTCTATGGGCAAATTCGTGTCGGCTCTGACAAATTTGTCGTTCATCGGGTCGTCGTCCAAAGCATCAGTTTCGTACTCGTAAGCGTCCGACTCGTCCAATTCCGACTCCCCGTCGCTGTCCTGATCATCCGTGCAAAGGTTTGCCAGGATTTCCAGCGCTTGTTGTTGAGCCGCGACAAGAGATTTTATATTGTTCAGTCGCTTCTTGGTTTCACGGCTCAAAATCTTGCCCTCCTTCGTCAAGGTTGAACTCAAATCCTTGAGCTTTTGGCAGTGATCAATATCCAGTGTTCGAGACAGTACCGTCAAGGCTTTTCCAATGATTCGCAAGGCCGTGATTTCGTTGGAGAAAATGTTGTTTGTGTTGACTAGCAGAGCCGAGACAAGAGTTTTCAGAACCAGCAATTGAGCAGCCTCGGTGTTCTCATTTGGTTCTAAATCCAAGAACTTCAGCAGAGCTTCCTCGCACTTTTTCAGCTCGTTTATGGCTTTTGGATTGTCTTCCGACAACGTGAGTATGCATTGAATAGCGACTGTACAAATTTCGACGTCGTAAATCGAAGTGTTTAGGTACAAAATTAGAAGAGGTAAAAGGTTTTCTTCTTCCGAGAGCTTCAGCACTTCGTCGTTTTTCTCGGCCAGAGTCCACAGCAATGTCACTGTTTGAATAAAAGTCTCTTTTTCATAATCAGCTTTGCTCTTTTCCGCCTTTTTTTCCTTTAGATTCGGCTGCCAGTTTGCGTAGTGCTGTTGATAAGAAATTTAGATTAGAATTTTGTCAACAGTATTGCAGGATCAAAGAGGTTGAAACCTTTTTTAACAAGCCGGCGATGGGAGTAACAATGTCGTCTTTTAGCAACATCGAGTGAGCTTCTTCCCCTCCGTTATCAGCAATGGATCTCAGGGCACTCGCCGATGCCGCTCGTACTAATTCGCTGTAATCTATTAGCAATGGGCCTATTATTTTGGTGATTCCGCTGCGGACAGCGAGGACGGCCGAGGAAGAGTTGCTGCTCATCGTTTCCAGGGTTTGCAGCCCTGACAATTTGTCCTCCAAATTCACCGATTGTAACTGAAAAAATTATCAGTATTGTAACAAGCATTATAACAAACGAAATATTTTTATCGCGGAAAAGAATTTGAGGTTATGTTTACGATCGATTAAAGTACAATGCTGCGGTCTGGAAAACAATGAAAATTAATTTTCTTAGTACCACATTTTTTAGGTTTTGATGAAGAAATCGAAAATACTCGAGAGGAAATTGTCGCATACCTGTTCCGTGATCCTTTGCAAAACTTGATCGGAACTTTCCTCCGGTAAATTTTCCGATTCCGCTTCCAAATCTCTGATGCTCGGAAGTCCCGTGCCATTTTCTTTATGCGGTCTTTTCCGCTCTCGTTTTTGCTTCCCCATCACTGTAAATTACACTTGTCGTTGAGAATTAAGGATTATTTAAAAACCCGACGTTTACCACGTGCATTTCTTGCGTTTGCAATAATGTACAGAGGGCGCTTTATTTTAAAAGTCTTACATAACCTATTTTCACGTGTTGTTTTTCTTAGTTTGTAAATTGTTGCAACAGTCAATATTTCAGAATATTAATAATCGTTGTTCCAAGTGTTCGTAATAAGCCCAACAGCGAATTAGAATTTTTCAAAACCTGAAAATGTGAGTACCAAATTATTCAATTGATCGAATTCGATATTTTTATGCCTATCGATCTGTTTGACAATTCGATTTTATCAACCAACCTATTTTCCACTCAAAATTCTAGTATATACAACCACTAAAACACGCATTTTGGTCCAGTAATTGTTGCCAGTTTTTTAAATATGTGTAATAACAATTTTAGATGGCGGAAGCTTCAGAAATAAACAAAAATAAAAAATGGACTGACGAGGAGCGTCTTAAACTAGCGGAAAAATTGGATTCGGAATTGGACGATTTTATAGATGGTTTAGAGAGAAAACCGTACGAGGAAGGATGGCCCGAGGATCGATGGCAAGAGGAGATAGAAAAACATCCATTTTTCTTACAAAAGTCTCCCGAGCCCGGCGAGGAAGTATCGCCTTTGATGGAAGGACTGCAGCAATTGAAATACGGAGTAGACGATAACACCCCGGAAGGTTGCAACTCGGTTTTTCGTTACTGCATTTGTGCATTCGATCATCAAATTATTGACTTTTATTGTACTTGCAGAATTGGCCAACAATTACAAGGAAGACGGGAATTTCAATTACAAGTACAAGAAGTATCGACTAGCAATTTTAAGTTACACTGAAGGAATCAAAACCAAGTGCGAGGACAAGGAAATTATGGCTCAGTTGTACAATAACAGAGCAGCTTCCAGTTTCATGTTAAAAAACTATCGGTAATTTTTAGAGGAAAATTTATCCAAATAGCGATCGAATCATTGAATCATTTTATTTCAGGTCCTGCTTGAACGACTGTAAAATGGCTCTCCGTCTAAAAGAAGATTACCAGAAAACATCGCGTAGAGCGATACAATGCTGCTTGGAAATTAAGGAATATGACCAGTGTATCGAGCGGTGCGACAAACATCTCGAAAAGTGGGCGGAGGATAAAGATGCCGCGAAAAGTAAAACTCAAGCAACCATGGGCAAGGTAAAAATAGTTGAAGTTTAAATTGTCGCAGTTGTTTGTATTCAAATTGGAAATTTTCAGAAACTGTTGCTCAGGAACCAAAGAATGCAGGACATGAGGGTTAAGAAAACTGAAAAGGCAGAAGATTCTCTGATAAAGGCTATCGAAACGAGAAATATCAAACTGGAATCGACGAAGGAAAAGCACCATCTGGATTTGTCCGACCTGGAGCCGCAATTGCCGCAAATAGCGCAAAACAGAGTCCATTTCGACTCGTCCGACAAACTCATTTGGCCCGTCATCTTTATGTACCCCGAAGTTCGCCAGACCGATTTCATACAAAACTTTCACGAAGATTCCGTGTAATTATTTTCATGAAGACGAATACGCTTCTTTGTTTCTGACAATGTGTCGCTGCTTCCAGGTTTTTGGATCAACTCGAGCAACTTTTCGAAGAACCTCCAGCTTGGGACTTGAATCGTAATTACAGCGTTGATAAAATAAACGTTTACTTTGAGGGCGAGCGCAAAAAATCGGTACACAAATTGAATGTCAATTGGACTCTGCAAAAAATACTGCAGGACAAAAGGTGAAACTTTGTAAATTTGTCAGCAGAAACGTGAACGGCATACAGATTTCTGAAATGATTTCATTGCGATTTCAGGTTCTTTGTTCGAGGAGGAACTCCGTCGTTTGTAATTCTCGCCGCTGGAAGTGAAGCCGAGAGACATTTTCTCTCCAACTACCGACAGTCGTAAAATTGATTTTCCATCAAGGTTTTAGAATATAAATTCAGCAATTGGTAATTTGAGATTCCCTCGTTCCTCTTTTTCTTCCATTTATTATTCCAACCGCGCCGACTATCAGAAAAACAAATTATCGCCAGTTCCATTCAATTCTTCAAAAGCAATTTAGATATCAGCAATTTCATTAATTGAGATTAATTACATCGATTAAAGGGCATTTATGGACGATCCGTTCTTATCATCGAATCCAGAAAAGACGCCAAAATACTCGTACGAAATAATAAACTTTCCCGGGGTAAACGAGAAGCCGAAATTGTATTAATTTAATCAAAACACGTTAGATTCGCTGATTTTTTTGAGAGATAAAAAAAACGCCGCTTCCCGAAAGCAAAATATGCGCGTTGAATTTGAAATTACTTTGACGAGATTATACAATGCTGGAATGATTATAAAAAGTAAAAATGTATGTAAGCCAGGGTCATAAAAAAGTCCTCGAATATCCTATCAGTTTTATGGTTCTCTTTTATTCAATGTAAAATCAATTACATGACATTTTTCTCTCGTAATTGAAAATCGTTCGAAATACGACTTCTAATTACTTCGATCTAATTCAAAATTTTTTAATTCCGTAAATTTCCATCGGAGGTAAACACGGATTCCTGTAAAAAAAAGGGGCGGGGTGTGGAGAAGGGGGCGAAACCAAAAGTGTGAGAGGAATAAATTCCCCATTGCGATCAAACAGCGTACAAAGGAATGAAAATTATTCGTCAAGGAAGCGAAGAAAAAAGAAATGTTTAGAATGACATTAGCACGCACGTGTGTATTCGCGTGTATGTGCATTCCGAATTCACGCGGGGTCGCGTGTGTTACGTACGTGGCATATAATAGGTAGACGCATACCCCCATATATATCTGGGTTTACACACCCCACCATGCGCGTCAGTGAACTCTCGTCCTTCGGCTCGTTCCGCGCGCTCTCGGCCCGACTCGGCCATCCAAAATGGTGATCGGATGAAAATTGCAGCTTCGCGATTGGTTCGTCGAGTTGCACACTTGACACAGAGAGGCTCCGCTCGTCTCTCCGTTGGGGAGTCAACAGTGGTGAGTGCGATAGTGCAGAGGCTACAACGGCCAAACTCAACCCGGGAAGAGCGCTCGACGAAAAATCGCGTCGCCGGCGAGCAAAACTCGACAATTTTTAAGTTCCCGGATCGCGAAAATCCGCGTTTCGGCCCCGAGTGCTAGCACGTCTCTCTGTGTCCTCACGTGTGTGTTTGTGTGTATGTGCGAATTGTCACAGGCGCGGCTGATTCGCGAGAGTCGAATAAACGAATGTGGTGGTGGTGAAGAGTGTGTGACAGGTAGTGCACCGCCGGTGCGCTTTCTTCTGAGAAATATTTCGTAACGGGGTGGAAGCGGCGTGTGTCCGTTGCACGCCCGAGAGCATCATCGCCGCAGCCAGCCATTTTCAAAGAGCGTGCATCTTGGCCCCTCGTCGAGTGGACTCGGCGAGCGAGGAGGGCGCCCGGGCCTTTGTCTTTCTCTCTTGCCATCTCTGTCTCTCCGGTTTCGTACCCTTCCTCTCGCTCTTTCCCCCGAGGCCCCGCATTCTGGATAATTCAACGTTTCTTATATTTCGCAAAAACCATCACGGTAAGTTCTAACTCTTGCCAAATTTCATGTTTCGGGAGAATAAAAATTGCCGGGTCTCGATGCCAGGTTTTTTTTTTGAAAATTTAGAGTCGAAATAGTCACGACTTTCCGTCTCGATCTAATGAGGTTTTCTTCGATTTGTTCAAGATTCGATGAATCGAACCGAGTTATATGAATAAATATTTAATTTGTTGCGAACGTTCGAAAAAATGAAAAACGCAATGACAATTTGGTAAATGAGAAAATGTTTAGAGTATTTATTAAAAATTGGAACATGGAAATGTTGAATTTAGTGAAAAGATAACTTTTAAAAGATCATAATTAATTAAAAGCATTCCATCTCGTTGAATCAACAAAATATTACCCCAAGTGTTTTAATTACAAGACTAAATATTAAACGAGTACGTAAAGAAGCAGAAAAACATTTCCCGTTATCAAATGATACCGTTTCCAATAATTACCTAAGAAATCTAGGTTACGAAATAACGAAGATAAATATTTGCAACAAACTCTGGTTTTCAACCCCAAAAGGCAATGATTTCAAAAAACTATTCAAATTGTCCAGCACCCAAAAAATCAATACACCCGCATCTCAATTTCGTATATAAATAATATGTAAAAGCCACGAGAAATGAAAACAATACGAGAAGTTATACATTTTCGACCGGAAAGAATGCAAAAACGCCAACAAAGACATGTTCAATACGAAACGAAAAAAATGTTTGGAAGTTGAAAATCCCCGAAGTAAAAACAATATCGAAAGGAAATACAAGAAGTCGCAATTCCGAGCCGCGAAAAAAAAAAAAACTTTTCGTGCACATGTGCCTCTTCTAACAAGTTTCGCAGTTGGTCGTTGGCTATCGAAGCTCGACTATTCGCGGGGTCGAATGTTCGGCATTTCCGTCGTCGGTGAAATGCCACAGGAATGCCAGATCTCCGGCGAGAGCGAGCGAGTCGAGTCGAGTCGAACGGACCGAGAAACGGGCAAGCAAGCGCACGCTTCTTCGGGTTCGATTCGCTCGAATCCGCGTGCGTGCATGCGTGCCTGCAGACCTCATCGACGGCCAGGGCCCTCTCTCTTTCCCCCGTTCTCGGTATGCAAGCAAGGTGTATATGCCTGCTTCGCTCGGCAATTTATTGCCGCAGCCGAAGCCCTGGCAAGCTTTAAATCCGCGCTCTGCCTCGGAGAAGAAGAAGGAGAGGAAGAGGAGAAGAAGAAGCTCCGCGTTGTTCCCCGGCGTGCTCGCTCGTCCCTCTTTTCTATTTATTATTGACGTTCCCCGACGATTGTCGAGTCGCCGTAGCCGGAAAGCGGCGATATTTCGTAATTTGCGAAACTTGCCGTTGTTTTGGAGAAGGCGAGTTTCTCGATATGCATTTTAACGAGGCGAAGCTTCAATCAAAAGTCGGACAAAGGCGGAATAACGGGGGCAACCGTCGTTTCTCCCGTCGAGGTATATTCAATTATCGCGAAACTGGCATGTCACGGAAAGCGCTGTTTATTTCTAGTCGTCGTCTTCCGCCGTCGTTCGGGGAGATGAATTTTTTGTCTTGGCCAATGGGAGAGAGCCGGGGCTAAAGTGCAGCGAATCCTCCGCTTCGCGTCCCTCCATTTTCAACGCCAATCACGATTGACGGACAAAACATTTAACGCGCATCGCGAAGCATGTGGAATAATAAGCGGACTTCTACGGGCGATGCTCGCTTTTCCTGGACGCGATGCGAAAAAAAGGCTTTCGCGGACCACAAGCTGCCGAGGATGACGATTATCGCGAGTCGACGCGATCGACTTTTTTCTCCCGAGCTTTTATTTGTCAGTTTTAATTGGGAATCGCTGAAATTAGGGGTTGATTCGCGGTGACGGTTTGACGATTGAAAAGAATGAGGTTGTTTCGGAGTGGAACGTCGGGGATTTCTTTTTGTTATACGTTTCGTTGGTTTTTTTATTTAGATTATGTTGGGAAAAAAACCACGAATAATTTTGTAGAAATTTATCAACGAAAAGTTGCAGAGAAATGTATACATTTTTGCGGAAGCACGAAGGAAATTAATTTATTATTATTATTTTTCGTAATATTTTTGAGTATGTCGTGAGTTGGGTTTTGTTCGACTTGAATTTTGGTATACTCTATGAAATTCGTGAGAATTGTGGCAATAAAAGATTAAGTTTTTTAAAAACACGCCTTAACATTGAGAAAAGTTGATTCTTTTTAAAACCATTGTGCAACAAAGCCAATTTTCCGGTGTTTACTGTCAGGGAAAAATCAAATTTCCGGCTGAAAGTCATGCAAAAGTCGGGGAATTTCATGTAGAAATTGAAGAAGAGAGGAAGAGAGTCAAAGGTATTTTTGGTAGAAAGCCGAGTAGCGACGAAAGAAAAGCATCTCGCACCTTTGTGGTAAATAAATAAACGTTCGGCCGACAAAGTGACGAATCTCGCGGGCTGAGAAATCCTTTTTAAGAGCCATCAAGAGGTGAAAATTTAATGCAAGAGCTCGTGTTTGCCGCGCGTTAAAAGCGAGCAACTTAATCCCCGACAGCTCCTCCGAAACAATGTCCAAACTTGAAAGCGAAAACCTTGCAGCGTCGACAATTTTCCGTTTTAAAGAGCCCCGTTATTTTTTTACGCCCCGCGAGCAAATTCATACCCGATGATACACATTTTGTTCCTGTTCGATGGCCTTTTTTACGAAGGCACTGACTCTTTTTTACTAGCTCGTGGAATGAAATAAAATCCGTTATCGAAAGCCTCGATATAACCGGAATAAAAAGTCGATCGCATTTGCTTTTCCCCCGTCAAACCGCGGCAGTTACCGCGTACAACCGATCGTGTTTACGAGCTGTGAATTACATCGCGACAATGTTTGCGTCGAGCATCGAAAGACGAAAGATCGTACGTTCCGTCTCGGCGCAAATCGCATTCAATCAACGCGAAACGCATAAAAAGCGCGAAGCGATTAAACAATTTTCGCATCGGAAAGCGTTGTTTGCCGGACAAATGAACGGCGTAAAAAACGCGTTTCATGGCCGGGAGAACCGTCGTATTAAATAATTATCGCCGCGAATTTCGCTAGTAACGAGTGCTCGTTGCGAAAGATTCATTACGAATAATCCGCGTGCGTGCTGGCGAATGTTTCATGTCACGAAACGCGCGGTGGCGGCGGAGATATTTAATAACGAAGCATTCCTCGGAACACTTGAATCTTGTACTCGAGAGCAGAGGGCATTTTACGGGCCGTCGTCGATGCGAACCAGTTGCGGCCTCCCTTTTTTTCTTTTCCCGCTCCAAAAATTATACATACGCGCGTTATTATCGCGCACATTTTTTGTTTTCATTACTTTTCACGCTAATTTCCATGCGCCGCGGAAGAAAAGTATATATCGTTTCGTAATGGCTTTCTGGATTATTGTTGGGTGACCTCGAATACGGGATGTACGGGCCGGAAAGTTCACCGCGCTCTCCTATTCTCTTCCTTTCGCGTCTTCTTTTTCTGTTCCCCTTTGCCCGTAGAAATTACGGGCGAAGGCGCGCTGCTTAGAATCAAGTGGCGCGATATGCAAAACGCCCCGGCCCCGTTTTATTACGTTTTATTCCGTAGTCGATTGCGAGCTATTTTCGGATGTTTGGAAAACGATACCGCGAGACGTTTTGTAAGCTCGAGAGATAACGGACTTTGGGGAGCGATGAATATTCCGAGATGATAAATCAAGCTAATTGATTTTTAGTGTATCGTACGATTGAACGCTTGCTTTGAGAAAAGTGCCATAATTCAAGTCGGGTGGCTTAAAAGTTGGAATAAATTAGGTGGAGCGTAGATTAATGCGCGGCTTGGTTTTTTGGTTCGAGCCAGAAAAAAAGAGCGGGATGATTTTCTTGAAGGAAATGCAAGCTGCTTCCGCCGTTCGTTCATTAATAAACGAATGCATTCTATTAGCCGAATTCGATTTCTCGATATCTTCGGCTCGCAATTTGAGCCGAGCGAAAAATGTAATCTCATTAATCTCGAGAAGGTTATAACGCTAAAAGTTCTCTCCACCTTTGCGGAGCCGAAACGTTCGAGCGCGGATACTGGCGCATGCAATATTTGCAATGCCGCATAATGATCGCGGCTCTCGGCTGTTTATTTGACTCACTAATTCGTAGGAGAAGAGGCAGAAGCAACCGCGCGCGATGGAGTTGTCTCAGCTCCATCACGCTCTTGATTTAATCTTCTTTAATGGGCTTGATTCAACGCCACGGCATTCGGTTGATACAATTATAATTGCAATTTTCTTCGTGCGAGTACTCGCGCGCCCGCGTCTCGAAATAAGCAGAGCGGTTTACTCGATTAGGCGAATCAACTCGCGAGATCGTTGCTGGAATGTCAGCGAAACGCGGGGCGGAGTCGTTAAAAATGTCGATTGGGCGTTTGGGACGGACTCGAACAATGCCCTCGGTTTTGACGCGCCTCGTTTTCGTTCTTATCTCGGGAAAACTGGATAATCTGGGAAAGTTGGGCGAGAAATTGGGCGTTTCGTTTATCGGAATAACGGTAGAAATATCAGCGATGACGATATATCACGAAGAAGACACAAAAATCACCCAACTCGAGGAATACAACGAATTTGTCCCATTTTTTTCGTACAATTATTCCGTAATTGATGAATTGATGAAAGAGAGGAGTCATTATCGAGAGAAATTGAGCGTATCAGTTGGTTGTTGAACTTTAGAAAGTTGTTATCGTCGTTGCTTAATAAGGCCCAATTTCCGAGCGTTTCGTGCTTGGGAAGTTGGGAAAAGTCCGAGAATTCGATGGCAACCCTGTATTTCCAGGTTTCTTCCCTCTCTTCTTATTCTCGTATTCCTCTTTATATATGTTATCTCGATACGAATTCTTGATACACACATTTCAAATGAAATTTAAAATAACGAAAATGAATTGATTGAACGCACTTTCTGAATCCGAATAACGGAAAATGTCACTTATTCATTTATTAAAG
>JABFQM010000779.1:0-28838 GCA_022816865.1 Zelostemma sp. ZL-2020
TTCAATTGTTCGTTACGAGCATTTTTGCACAATTTTTTCAGTGGCTTGTTTTTTTTTCGTGAAGAAGAAGATGTTGTTAAATAAATTATACTGGCATATTAAATGTAATTAATGACGTTGCGTTATAAATATTTTTTCTAATTCACCCTTGCATTAAAGTATCGATCCACCGTAATGTAAAAAAAGCATGGAAAGGTTTTTCCTCGTTTCTGTGAATTTGAATATACCAAGCTTTGTAATAGGACGATTCATGTTTCATTTCTTCCTTCCAAGCTTGTTATTTAAAGAAAAGCTCCTTTCGAGTATCGGCAAAGCCTTAGAATGACGGGGACAGGACGTGGGCCAATAGACAAGGATTAATGCGAGCGAGGCACGTCATTTTTCATTCCGCCCACGGGGCACGAAATTTCCATCTGTATATTACGCTCTTAATACCAGTAGCATTCTCAACGATATTTCACGCAATTACGACGCCGATTATCGTCGAGTCAAACGCGCTACGACTGAACATTATCCTTTGCAATCGATTTATTCGCCGTGAAATGCGTTGGGAAATAATAAAAGCTTCGAAATACAATCGCCGTTACGTTTTACTGTTTTCCGCGGCTTCTTCCGCGCCTCGAAAAATGCGCTACGTTGGCGCATTGTAGGTCGAATGTGTCGGCTCGTAAAATACCCTGATCAATATTCAATGTATTACGTACATCACGCACGGTGCTCAAGAAAATGGCAATCGCGCGAATCATTATCGAGAGATGATTTTTTGGGGTGGAAATCAGCGAGCTGTGAAAATTGATCGAATTATAAATAATAAAATCGCCCGGATCAATATAATAAAAGAGTCGGTCTTCATCTCTCGCGCCGCTGTACATGACCGCAATTAGATACGTACATCACGAAAGGTACATCGATTAACCGAGTTCTCCGTGTTCCCAATAAAAATTCAGGATCTTAGATATTCGGATCTGGCAATAAAATGGAAACTTGTCAACCCTTTCCCGGTCGTCGAACCGGGAAAGAGTCAAAAGGGCAAAAAAGTAGTCTCGAGCGATTTGTCAAAAGAAAAATGTTCATTGTTTCGTCGTATTCTCAAAACCCTTATCTCCGAATGCACTTCGCGATATGTCAATAAAATTTTAGTTTTGCCGTTGGGAACGAGTGTCGCGGAATTCTTGAAAAGTAACAATGGATTAAACTTCCACGGCGAGAGTTTATCGATCGCGGGCTATATTTGTAGACATTGTGCCAAAATGCGGTCAAATATTCCGAGTCCTCCAAAGTCATGCCCAATCATGGGGATCGTGAACGAGAAACAAACGTTCGCCGTATGAAAAAGGCGCGAAATTTTCTCTGTCATCGTTACCGTGGAAATTTATCGGCTTGTGTTTGAGTAATTGAACGCTACCGAACCGTTCGTTAATCAAACATGAAATATGTAAATTGTAAAATGCGCTTTTTCGTATTTACATATTCTACATGTGTCCGGGGATTTTAAATATTAATGAATCCTTAAATGAATCGAATGTTATGCAAGTTTAATCAGCGAATTTAACGATATCATTCCGTTCATTTTGACAGCGGAAAAATACCTGCACGGAAAAGGGAGTTGACGGAGCGAAGAGAAACGAGAGGAAAGGAGGAGAAAAACTAACGTATTCCGGAGCAAGGTGTGTCACGGTTCCCCGTGGCATTTGCAAACATCAACAAGAGAATTTTTCGAGAAGGCGCTGAAAGTTCGGGAATCTTCGAGTTAGTTACGTAAGTCTGCCACATTATATTCTCCCCTGAAATCTTATTTATATTGGTGTATAACGCGGAGGCGGAGAGACCTGAGCATCTTGACGATAGAGTCCTTTGATCCTCTTTCACGCTGACTGATTCTCAATCAGGATGAAGTACGAGTCTTAATATAAAGTCAGAAATTCCGCTCTCTATGTGACAGCTCGTGTGGCGCTCCCGAGACTTTTGATGTAGTAACGCCTTTTTTATGAAATTTCCCCATTCACCGTGTAGCTTTTTCATATACCGAATAATGCACTCGACGTTTCCGTAGCGACCTCTTCGACTTTATTACGAAACTTTTCTTTATTTCATTACATTACTGTATTGAAGACGTGAATCATATTTCATGCCCGAGGAGCACGTGAATTATCGTTCCTTATCAGAGCCAAGAATATTTCGTCGTTCGAGTGTATTGCGAATATAATAAAACAAGATTTCGCGAATAAATACCGTTGGTTCGCGAGAGACAAGGCATCGAATGGAAAATCGATGCAAATCATAGATGGCTCGGACGGAAGAAATTCATAGGAGCACGTGTGACTGACGACGAGCCGGATGAAAACTTTTTCGATTTCTCCCGTGACCTCAAAGACACCCCATATTTTTTTCTATGCTAATGCGCATCGAGAGTTGAACCGAAAAAAAACGTCGTAAAAATTCTAAACGCGGAAAAATGACGTCGATTCTTCCGGGCTTTGCATTTCTTCGCATGGTTTTTAAAATTAAATACATACGCGAGTTTCTCATTATGAAAATTATTCGAAAAAGTTACGTCGCTGTCATGCGAGCGCGGAGAAATTATGGGCGCGGCACTGTTCGGCAAAGAGGATCGATGCTGACGACTATATCAAGCGAAAAAACCGAGACCTCCGCAGCGGGAACTTCGCAGGGAGAAAAGTAATTTCGGTTTTGTTGATGTTTATAAAATGAAAATTCACAAAAAGTACGAAATCATGTGAATAAATGAGTTTCGCTTTCTCCGTTTTCGCGCTAGTGGAATTCGAAGCTTCGTAAGATCGATTAGGCGCATCCATCGATTTTCTCGCGAGTCGAGCTCGGAACATAGCGTGCCGGAAATTGAAAGACACCTACCGAGTTGACGTACCGCGAATACCAATAAAGCGACGTTGACGAAATATTATGAGACGAAACCCGAAGTATGTACTTGGGGCTTCCGGGGCGACATTTTACAGTCTCGTCAAATTTGTTTTATACGTTTTCCGTGCCCGAAACACGGAAATAGCATCTCTCCGCGGCGTTTTTAATATCGAAACGATAGCATCGTTGACTTTGAATTTCTTAAAACTTCTCGAGTTTAATTCCAACTTGCATTGTTCGATGCGCGCGTAATTTCCTGGAGTGGTCCGTGATTCTTTTTTTACCTTTCGAAAAGAACGAAAAAGCAAAGCAAAAAGAACCCTACGCGTAAACTTGGAAATGGGGGAAAATAAAAATAACGAGTTCGAAGTTGTCTGAAAGTAGTTTGCAAGTTGCAAACTTGGAATATGTTTTGACGTAAGGAAATGTTACGCTGATAATTTTGTTCGTAAATTTACTCATGCAAATAAGCGTGGAAATTTGCACGCTTCTATCGGCCCGCAAAAAAGCCCGCGATATTGGAACTCTCGTAAATTAAATATCTTTCTTTTGTCTTATTTCGGGATCGTGAATAGCGAGTCGGGACGCATCATTCGGGCATTTAATTTTAACGATGGGCATGCATTGTTCATGCTTAACCTAAGGCTTTGTATTTACTTGGTCCGAACGTAATACAATAACGTCATGCAGTTACAGATGCAAAATAGCCGGGGGACAGTCTGTTTGTTTTACTCGGCTTCTTGCATTTAATGGTTTGTCCAGGGATAACAAACGCGTACGCACTCCGAGTTGCTCGGAGCTCTATTCGGACCATAAATTAGCAAGCAAGCAAATCACCCTCCACAAGTCCCTATCGAAGCATAAAAGTCACCTTTGCCCAAAATTTGTTCCTCTGTGGATTCTCCGAGTTATAAAAAACGGAAAATGTGAAAACTTTTTAGAACAGTACGAAAAACCTTGCATATAAAATCATTTTGCATTCATTTACGAAGTTTTTTGTTGCAATTAAATTTTTCTGCAAGAACCGAGTCGAAATAGTTAATATATTTCCATGTACGTGTTATGTCAGTAGATCGTACCAAGATATAGTCGGACATCTGCCGCGTATAATTGTAGTTTGGCTAAGATCTACTTACGAAACTATTTGATTACACCGAATTGCTCTGCATAAACCAAGTCGAAATTATTAATTTGTTTTTATGTGCGTTTCGCGAAAGTAGATTATAGCAGGGTATAGTCGGCCGTAACGCGTTTACTAGCGAAATTATTCGTTACCGCTCAATTTTTCTGCAAGAACTCATCGAAATATTTAACTCATTTCCACGTATTATATCAACAGAAACAATGGTTGTGTCTGATTATAGCTCGGCTAAAATCTACTTACGAAGTTGTTTGTTTCGATTAAATATTTCGTTCTGTTTCTCAACTTGAAATGAATAATTTTATTAACATTTTTATTTTGAACTGCGGAGAGGTGATTACTCGTCGACGAGAATAGAGGTAAATTTGCTCGCTTAATACGAAGTCCGGCAACGCGAATTGAAAGCGCACCCTTACAAACACACGAATTCAAGTTGAACGTTTCAACGATGTTTCTACTTTTTTTTATAAGGTCGCACTATTCGGAAGAATAACGAAAGTTTTTCCTGATTTATTCATCCTGGAAAGGTTACGGCGATAAATGTTTTACGAATGTGGACGGAAGTGCATATTTTTTAATGTTTAATTTTTTTATAAATAATTAATGCGTCGCGATGAAAAATAACGAGGTATTCATTTCTTGATTGAGGTTCTGACCTCTTACCTTTCACGTTCAAAGTAGAGAGCATGTTCGTAGCTCATATTTTCTGGCGCTGCCACCAAATAAAACTGGTCGTGTTTAATAATAGACCGATCCTTGAAAAAGTGAATCTGCAGTAGCACTGCGAAATTCTTTTCGTCCGCATTTACATGTTGTAGCGTGATAATTTTCATTCTTTATGATAATTTTGGATTTTTAAACTCACCTGGTGAAGACAAGGCACAATAACGTGGCACTGAGAATCATCAGTTGCTGACTGAGGGCTGACTGGGATTTCTGCATTGCTCGGTGTAGATCATTCTGCGTAACAAATTGTGTTCGTCATTTCCAATCGATTGGATCAAAATCCGCGAAATACCCGAATTTCGCGAGATGCAGAACAACGTTTCATTCCGCTCGCTAGTTCTAATATTTGGTTCCACGAAATGAAAAATAATATTTGACGCTGAAGTTATTGAAAATCGAGAGACATATTCTATGTTTTTCCAGTTTCAGTTTAATCTGCAGAGACGACAATTTTTTGATCAAAGCGAAAAAATATCAAACTACTACATTTTCGAACGAATATTTCGGGACTGGAAAAATTGCAGATACTGCGAAAAAATGTTCTTGAAAAACTACATTATTTTCTTCTCGGTATTTCGTGAGCGTCGTTCAGTTACTTACGAACATATTTTCCAGCGAATGTTTCGCCAGCCAACAATTTAGGAATACTGGTATAAAGAGGTTTCGCATCGGCGGATACAGTAGCTAAAAAGTGAAAAGGAAAAATCAACAGATTTTCAAAGCATATCAGTTATAAATGCGAGGATACAATTTTCTCTTCAATTAACCTTGTCATTCGCATTCGAACATTTTTCGTCAAAACATTTATCTCTGCGTTCATGCGGATCTAATATTTTTAGCGTCCAATGGCGAGCGAAAAGTTAAAGATCACACGTGGCAGGGCATTTATGCCCGCAATTTAAATTACAGACCAGTGGACAAGGTAGTTAGTGACTGTTAATATAGCGGCTCATGTGATATGGTAAATAACGCGTGCTTAATGCCTGCAACGTGCAGATATTGGCAAAGCAAACAACGATTGGACCATTGGCGTTTGCTCATTCTGCTTGATTTTGAGCATCAAAGCACGGTTGACAAATATTATACTGATTCGATTATTTGTTCCCGGACGGTGAATCGCGCATTTATGCAGAACAATTCATTCTCAACTGCGCAGTCTTTCAAACTTCGAATTTCCACAGCTAAAAACTTTGAATACAGACGAATTCAATTCTCGATAAAAACACCTTTCGTTGACAATAAAAGGGGGGAAAAATGGCCTCTCCCGTTTTTAATAAAAACGTTCCAACGCACAAAAGATTCGCTCCCACAAAGAGCATGGAACATTTCTATTCCTCTCCGGCATCCTCGCTATTCTTTTTTTTGATTGAGAGACAGTTAATACAGTTCTTGCCCGGAGCGCTGATTTTAAATGTATTATCGGCACGATCAATCCCGGCGTGGTCCGATGCGAAAATGAACAAAGCGACATATCCAAATGGCTGTGCAATACGCCTCGGAGACTGAATTTTCCGAGTTTAATTGTTGGAGGATGCGCGCGTACTGTGCGCATACAAATGCATATATAAATATATACAAACATCTGATGCAAAACTAATGGGATTGAGCTAATTAAATTTCAAAGCACAATAGAACAGAACAACACGGAATGCCGTTATACGTCCCGTTCGCGCCGAGATAAAGTTTAATTCCAGTAGGATGGAATCGGCTTGTTACGGGAACTATGACTTTAGCAGGTTTTCATAATCATTTACTTGCACTTATTCGCTCTTTCACCTTTCGCTGCTTTTTAAATTCCTTTCGTTGCGCGCAGTAAAAATTAACAATCACCGAGGAGAAAGAATTCTTCTTTGTATCGTAGAAAAGCGCATTTAAGATCTTGCGCTTTCATTTGATTGCATGATAGATGCGTTCAGTTTCGTTCCATGAAAAGAGACGTTATTTGTCAGAGTTTCGTAGACGGTTTATTAATTGACGGTTTTCTTTCTCCTTTCCTTTTAATGGCATAATTACTTTATCCTCAATTGAAGGGATAAGAATTTACTTCGAAACTTCTCCGAGTTCTCTTTTCATAACCGTGCCAAACTAAAAAACGAACCGTAATAAAATAATAATTTGTTCTCAATAAAAGAACAATGCCTCTCTCGGGTGATTATATTTCACGGCGAAATTGATTTAGCAAACTGTGATTCGTCGCTGGGGAGCTCTCATTTTTTTTGCCCGCAAAAAGTATGAAACGGTGACATTTTTTTCTGGGATGTCGAATCTTTGAATGTCGGAACGCGAAGTGAAATTTAAATTACGATTTCATGATTATTCAAATATGCAAAAAAACCCGAATGAAATTTTAAGGCGACTCCGCGTTACGCTTCGCGGGGTTCGAAAAGAAGACGCGGAGAAAATTCAGCGTATAAACAAATCTCGGCAACGTTCAAAGTCACTTACCGTAAACGTAAATGGGACAGTGTTGACGATCTCCAGAATGAAATGGAAGGACAGAAGCTGCTGCCAGATATTTCCCTGCGGACACAAAAATTAACGATGGATAATATTTTACGATACGGTATCACGAATATATGTATTTTTAAGAACGAATCGATCTCGTTTCATCAAATAATTTTTTCTGACCATAGAGCGACGTTACTACTTGGGAATTGCGTCTGACCATACACATATTATACTACTGCGCGAATCGTTATACGTATTTTGCCTGACCGAAAACTGACACAAGCATTTAGGAAGTTTACGCTTGGCTCGAAATAATATTATTCCACTCGAATAATGTTCGTTATTATGACTTACAAATATTTGTGTAAGAGCGAATAGTTTGTTTGGGTTCAATTTTTTTCCACGATTGATTGATATCTCGAAATAGCTTGTTTGAATAAAAATTGTATTAATGCAATTAAATTTTTGGATCAATAATATAAGCATGGAAACGAAACAAGTCAAGCTAAAAATAATTTGAGCATGAAGGAACGAAAGATAATGGGATTAAAAATACACTTATGGATTTCCTGACGACTCAATAACTTTTCTGTATTATTTTAACGAAAATTGATGAAATATCTATACGTTTGAACGAAAACTTCGCTTAATTAATTAATAAGGGTGGATCTCATTCGACTGCCACTCATTGATGTCATTGAAACGCTAATTAAAAGCGATAAAAAGTTTCTGTACTTCGCGAATTTTCCAGTGAGTCTCTTTGATCTCCGGAAAAATGCATAAAAATGTATTCAAAGTTCGCCGTTTGGATGCAAAGCAAAGTTTGTTTGAAGAATGTTTCAATTTTCGAAAAATAATTGGACAAGATGGGAAATCGAGAGGTTACGGCGGAAAAAATGCATTGGACTTAAACTGGGAATTTCGCAATTTTATCTTAGAACATGCGAATGTTGGTAAAGCAGCTTAATAACGTAAACAAATGAGATTTACATTGCTCGGCGTTTACTCTTGTACGTAGTCGGGCATTAAACAGAGCGCGGGCACAACACGTTCTCAACACACAAAGCGTTGTGAGCGTAGTTTTCACGTGATGTGCCAGGCGGGATAAACTGAACTCGTTACGGAAGAAAAATATCTCATTTTATTATAATTGAATGAAATATTTAACCCCGAAATGTTCTCGTGACATCAAAGCATTCAAAGTTTTATATTACGCGGTGGAATATTTGAACTGTCCTAGAAAAATGTGGAAGTTTCAATTAATCATTCGGCAGGTTTTTAATTTTCAGTCCAACAGTATCTGGAACAGCCCGTTCAGAATTTCCCTAAAAAAGCTTCCTTTTTTTGGTACTAATTCAATTTTACGAAAATGAAGGGAAAACGAAAAAATTAAATCTTAAAATATGGGAATGTTAAAACTCACATTTCCCTGGAAAAGAACTTTTGAATGGAGTTATTTCTGCAGTTCATGTTCCTTTACGTTTGCGATTGCTCCAGTGTCGCGATTACTTTCGTCAGTTGACTTTAGTCGATAACAATTTGCAACGTGAGCACGTTGCGCTCAAGCTCGAACCAAAAGGTGGGAATCAGAGCTATTTTATCGTTTTTCCTCTCGTGAAAATTGACGGGTTCAAATGGAGGAAGGTAAAGCCGTGCCATAAATGTGGTTTAACGAAAATAACGGGAGTGTAGCCTCTTTACGCAAACGATTGCGAGCTGCACGTGCGGACTTTTCAAAGGTCACTGTTGATTCGAACTCTTGGGACGTCCAATTATTTAATTTCCTCGAATAAATCTCGTTGTTTTCGTTATTCGCTCACGGAGCCTTACAAAAGTTTGCGGAAATTGCGGAAGCACGAAAAATTTGGGACAAAAGCCTGGAAAATAATTAAAACCAATTTCAACATCTATTCTGAATTTTTCCATATTTTTTTTATTGCAATGCTGATCCAAGCTTAGTTACAAAGGCAATAAAATTTGTTTCATACGTAGCATGCAGTTAAAAATATAACGAGCGCTAGAACAAAAAATTATGGCGCCGTAAAAAAATTTCTGCAATCCAGTTTTTTCCGAACTCATTTCGATCGCAAAAAATGCGATGCGAAAAAATTTTGCATTGGGAAAATTTCGAAGTATAAATAAGCGGAAAAGAGGAAGGAAAAAGATGGAGCGTCTGTCGATGGGATGAACTTTTCGGCGCGATCGATGTTGCTGTTATTTATAATATCTGGCTTGAATTTTTTAGCGGAAAATGACAGTCCTTCGAAGCTTAAATGCAATTTGAAAGCATTCCTCTCATATAAAAAGGGACAGGTGAAGAAAAGAGAGAAAAAGGCGCGTCCTGGTTCAATCTCGTCACGTGTTGAACCGCGCATTAAAATCGTAGCGCTGTGGAGAACTTTCCGCGCGAGTATCCGAGCAATGTTCCACCTCGGCGTAATCGGATCCGAACCTATTCTAATCTGTGAACTTTGTAGTTCTGACAGGAATTTTCTATCGAAAGTACTCGCATGTACGTATCGCTCGTTAATCCAGAGACGAGCGATATTTTTAAGTGCACAATTTTTTCCTACTCGCTCGATAAATAACGTAAAACTCCGAATTTGCTTGCGTCTCGACGCAGCATTGCGAAGTTTTCTTTTGCACTTAGGTATTGCGGACGATTAATTTGTCTGAAACAGTTCTTTCGCACAAGAAACTTAATCATATTTCATGGGCTCCACATGACATTTCCATCGTATACATTGTTCCGCGATCCTCCAACAATTTGTTTTCGTTTCCCAGCGATAAGTTGAGATTCCCTTTTTATTCTCCTGTCGAGGAAAGTTATCCATAGACGCTGCTCGGAAAAATCCAATTCATTTATGAATGCCGTTTGGTACTTTCGTCGAATACACAATTATTTTAATGCATCCGCGATCGCTAAAATTGTACTGGAAGCTTGATTATATTTATCCCGTTACCGGATAAGCAAATTATAACGAGTTGTTTTCTCCTTCGGTGTATTTTATCGTCAGAAAAAGAATGACTTCGTTACCGAGTGAATCGCGTCAACAATTCAAGCATAGAATTCCAAATTTTTTATTGTATTTTATATCGTTGATGCTAAATTTTGGGCAATGTCAGAGGCTGTCAAAGAACGGCTTAGGATCTTCAACTTTCGGACAGCGTTAATCTGGGTTCGCTGGGAAATGTCATCCGTGAATTAAGTGTCCGTGCCCGGATTCACAGAAATCTCGAACTACCACTGTCTTTTCGGCGCAACCTCAGCATTCGGTGGTTTCACAAAAGGGCCGTCCAAACCAAATGCCTCAGTCCGATTTTCCGACCAGGTGCGCTCGACTCGCTCAACGCGCTGTTATTTTCGCGCTCTACAATCGATATTAAAACCCACGTGCTTCGTCTAATTCCGTACTTCTCAAACTCGGAGAGACCAATTTTATGTTAGCTAGCACATAAAAATACAATAAAAATTGTCAAAGGCGTAGATATTGTTGTTTGAAATGTTTGTTGAAGGATTGGAACGAGGCAGCCAACTGGCGCTTCTTGCTCATTTTTCGTGCTCTCCAAAGCTGATCCGTTCTGTAAAGTGCGTTTCTTATTGAAACGAAGAGCTTTTCTGTTTATGACACCGAGACAGCCGGCTCGACGTATTGCTTCGAGAATAAACGAGCCAACCTTTTTCCCTTCGTTTCTACACCACTTCGAACTTTGATGAGCAAAGATTACGAGTCGTCGGAAATTGTTGGCCATTTTCGTGCTTCGGTTAGACGATAACTTCTCAACTTTCAGCTAATTTGGAATTTGTATTATGACGAATTTCTCCTCTCTGACGGCACTTGAGAAAGCGATGAAAGGAGGTTTCAATTTGGCTCCATCTGTTATTATCAGAGAGAAAATAGAAAGGAACAGAAAGATGTTTTATCTAGATCGAACAGTTTTCTTAAAATAATTCAAAGAAACCATACAAAACCAGTCTTCACAACGCGTTTTGGTTCTGCAAGAAAAAGGTAATCTTCGCGTCTATCACGAGGAGTTGTAGATTTTAAATGCTGCGATAAAACTGGATTATCTCTCATTTAGAATGCACGAAACACAACGAGAGTTGCGCACGTTTAAACGAGAGAAAAAAAATGCTGTTTTCGTTCGAATTACGAATGAACAAACATAATTATAGAGTAACAATGCCATTCACTATAAATTTAAATATCACTGTTCAGTCGGTATCGCAAGAATCGAAACTCAATTGAACTTTTCATTTAATTACCGCATAATTCGATGAACAAATTCCATCGACATGATTAAAAATCAAACAGCCTTTGTACGATCTGTTGTACAATTGGTATTTAATTAATTTCCGACCGTTGCACAACATTTTATCTCTATTACTGATTCTTGCTATGTTCGCACTTTACGGTGCACTCGCGATACCGAAACTACGTTATTTCCGTTTGGAAGTTAGCATTAAGTATCGTATTTGATAGGGACTTCTTGTGACCCAGACTAACCCGGAACATGGCTCTTCGTATCGCAATTTAATTATCGCTAATGGAGTCTTTAATGGTGCTCTGCATAGGGTAGAAAATACCAGGATTATTTACGGGAAAATCAATCCTACCGAAACCGTTGAAAAACAGATTTAATTTTTCCGCGTCCGACAAGAGTCTGAGAATTTTTTTGTCGTTTTAAAAAAATGTATTTTGCACGAGAAATTTCATTTGGTTCGCGGAACGTAATACCTCGGAAAAATGGTATAATTTCTGTCCGAGATGAAAAAAAAGAGGAGCGAGCGAAATAACAAGGAAGCAGAAGCAGAGGTCGCAAGAAAAATATACGCATGTATGGACGAGGGGAAAAAAGCTCTAGTAAGACAAATATATGAAATGTTCTGACACGGGATGGAATGGCAGCGTACCTTGTATCCGAGATAGGCGAGCAGCAAAGCTTGCGCCAGAGATACCATCGCCAGAATCACCTGGATGACCCACAATTCCAACGACCTTCCTACCCACAGAATCGCGTCCCAGTTGATGGTCGGACGCTCTCGAAACTCTTCTTCCGTGAGATTTTGCGACACCAGGAACTCGGTCTTGTTGCCGGGTGTACAGCCATAACTGAAACATGCAATAGATAAATGTATGAGATGATATATTCCTGAAGCCTGGTAGAAAAATTGCAATACTAAAATTCTCTTTCTCGCAAATACGAGTTATTCGCGAAAGTATGAATCGAATGCATCTTTGATTCGCTGTATTTTCTTTGACTGATGGAAGACAACTCTACTTGACATTTTAGTAGTATTTATCGTTTGCTTGCTTCCTCGAGAGCTGATTTGGTTTTCGGAATGTTGTTTCAGATTAATATTTACACAACTAGACTAATTATTTACTGTTTGACGTAAACAGCCAACTCTTACGAATGAAATTGAGCAAGTTTTCTCGGCATGATCACCATTTTGACCCGGAAATTTCTTGCCAGATTAATAGTACTTCCTACTTAATATTTTTATTCCAAACAAGATGGTGGTTATATATTACCGATCTTCTTTAAAGTAATCCCAAACATTTCTTAACGTCACGAACAAGTTCCTCCGCAGTTTATTGGACGCCCGAAATAATTTTGTCTGACCGGAGAGAGGATTACTCTACTTAAGAAAATGTTTTTGCACTTACCATGCTGCATATGTCGGGTCGGTGTCGATGATGACCCTGAATATGTAGAGGAAGCATGTTAGAAGCTTGAAGAAGAGATTTGCTAGTCGAATCCTCAAGCCTGCAAGCACAAGAGAAATCGACGAGATCAATTTCCTCGATCCGGGCAACGATCATCTCGTGGAATAATAACTCATGCTCGAGTTTCCGATAACCCGAGCGGACGAAATTGAGTAGGAGAGGACTTTGGCAAATATTTACTCGCCGTGGCGGTCGCCGTTGTGGTTTTCGGCTTTTGCGTCATCTACGCACGACCACAAAGGACACTCCCCCAACGGCATTCTCACGCTCATTCCACCTCGCAACAGTTCTCTTTTGAGCGCCTATTTCGCTTTGCTGCGATATCTGCAATCGACTACTAGCTCGTCGTACAAGGCGTCAAAAGAGCAAATTGCTTTGGCACGTAGCTTCTCTCTGCGATCCAGAGATTTACCGTTACAAAAATTCGTTCCGTTTGACGTTGGAACTTTACATTAGAAAATGTCGCTCCTGCTTGGGCGAAGTTCGGAAAACCTTTGCTAATAAAGAGTTTTTGAAATACTTTAATCCGGGACCGGAAAATATCGAAGTCGGAAGCGTTAAAATTTTTTGATGTTTCACGAGAATTATCCTTGTGACAACACGGCTAATTTTAGCACTCTTTATTATTTATTGAAATTAATTTGAATTTATTCTGTTTACTAATCAAATAATCAGTTACGATATATACTATGATATTGATTGAATTAATTAAACTCAGAACCAAAACCAGAAGTGTAATCGTTTTTTAGTATTTACTAGATTAAAATTGTAATTAATTAGGTACTGCTTACTAGGGTCATAAAATGATGCCAGGAAATTATAATGCCAGGAGGAAATGTAGGAGAAAATACGGAATCATCTCGCAATTATTTTTGCAATTATAAAATATTGTCGAGTTCTTAATTATTTGTAAATTGCAGTGTGGTAGCGAAGCTGTCCGCTACAGTGAGGCGGAGAATGCAACTAAAAGCGTTAATGCAGCAGTTTGTGCCGCATGAAAACACGAGACAAATCGATTGAACGCCGAGAAAACTGTTGGGTTTTCAATTTCATTTGCCTGCTCGAAATTGTAATCCCCGTCTCCGGGGATGCTATAATTGTGATCTATTGCTCCCACGAGTTTTCAACTCTTCTCCATTAAATGCTGCTTCTAATTTATACCGAGTGCGCGAAACACTTTTTATGACCATCTTTTCGAGTAATGACATTGCGCAACGATTAATTGAAAATTTAATTTACAAACTCCGCGAAGCGCCCTTGCGTTTGTCGCAATATACATTTCGAACTTATCTTTCGTGTTTCAAATTTCGAAAACGAGGAGTACTTTTTATGGGACAAGAAACGTTTGAAAGTTTTTTATCGTTCTTCCCTGCAGACAAAAAGGCGGTCGATTTCAAATTTAATGCCCCAGGACAGTTCGTTCCCGGCGAAACAAGTGAAGAACCCGAAAGCTCGTAAAGTTGTTAACCGCTGATAAAATTCGTCATCGTCTTTTGCGACAACGATTTTCAGTGTCAGTTTTTACGACGTATCGATGCCATCACAGGAATTATACAACCCGAGAGATTGTATTTACGAAATTTTATCAAAAATAATAACGATACTTTTTATGGGAAATTTGGTAGTAAATGCACGCATTTTGCGACACGATGAATAATCTATAAAACATTTTGCATACCTATGAGAACCCATTACTGTTCTTATCGTCTGCTATTTTATGGCAAAGATTACGACAGCATTATCTGTGGTTTATATCCCATTACAAATGGCTGATGGCTAACGATGCCAAAGATAGTGGATCTACGTGCTTGGAGCAAACATTTTGAAATTCGATTTTTCCGCTTTTTGATTTGTTGCGAGAAATCGAGGAATGCATTTAATGACGTTATAATTATTTTATACCCCGCGATTTTGCCACGTGACGCGGCAGAATACGTGCGCCTTGTGCTAATCCGTGCAAGGTTTTGTTTTGCAATAAATAAAAAGTACGAAAATGGAGGAAGAAACACAAACTCGTATTTGCTACGTGCAGGGTTCTCGTGACTTTTTCTGCTTTGTCTACGAAAAGAAATGCGAACATTCATATCTTTAGTTTTATGTGTTTATTCCTACTAAGAACGTTGCCAAGTAATTAACTTACTCGAGCGTTGGTTCTTGATGAAGTAGAGTTGAAGTCGTTCCTTGAATGTGTTCTCGTTCACGTAATACTCGACGCGAACTCTGGAACAGGAAAAAACGTACTACGTCATTCAAACTGCCTTTGAAATCTGTCAGACAAGTAATTCAATAATTCTTAGAGTATAACATGAGTTACTGTCGGTCCATTAATTAAATCACATTATATTCTACTCCCTCATTTAATCCAGTCCAATTACTCGCCAACATTTGGCGCTAAATTTAATCAGAATCCTGAGAACTATTAAATTTTTGTAATAAATCGGCAAACAAGCAATTTTTACTTGAAAAGACGTAAAAATCGTTCAGTCTCTCTCAGAGCTTTGCTACCCCTTTCGCACTATCCAATATGCTGCACGCGTATCCACATTGTGTGTTACAAAAGGATAAATAACACGCGTATAAACGTGGCAGCGTCGTGAACGACCTGAAACATGCACTCTTTCTTTAAAAGATAAAAGAAGACACTCTTTCTTCGAGGGAGCTTTTACGAGAGGAGCGCATGTATATGACTTCTTGCACTTGTTGGGAGAAATACAAAGCAGTTTCGATAAGCCACTGGAAAACGAGAGCCAGACCCCGCAGTCGATATATTACGTCAATGGCTCTTGTACGCGGCCCTGAATTTCCATACGAATGCTCGAAATTTGTTGTCTTTATCGAAGATAAAGTGCGCGTAAATCTTGGACTCGAATTATTATCAATCGCGAAATCTTGGCGTTTTCGGAAGCAATAAAGAAAAACGTTTCTGTACGCGAGTCGAACGTTGAAAAATGAGGCGGTAAAAATATCTGTATTTCGAGAGAATGAGGACGCGAAAATGTGGGTCAAATTTATCCCAACTCGCGGCATGTGTAAAATGCAGCCTTTTTTCTTGCCGGGGCCAATGTAGGTCCAAGGAATTTTCAGTTCATTGTCGGTTGGTGGTATGTCATTTAGAATCGGTCGTGCACCGCATAGTCTATTTTTAGAGCTGCAGAAAGCGTTGGCGTCGCTTGGAATAGCGTCGCGTGACGTCACGACGTCGACGAGCCGTCTGTGGTTCACGATCGTTTCTAGTTCGCGAACTGGTTCTTTGACCCACATGAAAACACTGCGACCGCTGCTAAGATACATACGCAGAGCCGGAAATTACACATAAATCCCGTGAACTCTGTCTGATATCGTCAGTGCTGCCTAATTAAAGCCGAGTCGAGAGCCCGTTGGGAAGCTTTAATTTCCAGATTGATACAAAGTTTTTCATCAGCGCTCTCGGAAAAGTGCCTTATAATTAGCTAGTTTTTATATTGTACACGATAAAACATAGTCTCTTTAGAAATTGGATATGGAAACTCGAGAAACGTATGATAAAATGAAACCTTTGAAAACGGAAAGAAGATTCCCGGGCTGACCACAAGTGGCTGTTACTACTTGCTATTTCCACGTTTCGTCGTTTGCAAATTAGTTTGTATTGTGTTGCATTTGTAATTTTTTTAATTCAAAGTTCATAAAAACGCGTGCAATTGTAATAGAAAGGTACTTTTGCGATATTATTGTCAGCTACATTCGATTTCTCGAAAGTCTTCAAGGTAAAATTGAATTAAAAACTTTTGGAACGGATGGCGCTTCGCGATTCGAAGCAAATTCAAACGATTTTGACTAAACAATATTTCTTCCATGAATTTTCTTCCCTTTGAACAAAAGTAACGAGAGCAATTGCAATCACTGCATCCCCTTGAAATTATATTAATAAGCTAATTGTCGAGCCGGCTTTGAGAAAATTAGGCGCTACTGGTAGTACTTTGAGAGTTGCTGAAAAATGATATGTCATAAATAAACGCTTCGTGAATGCGCAGGCAAAATTACAGCGAAATCGCCGCTGTAGTTTTCAAGAAAAAAATATTCAAGTTAGCGCTTCTGCAAGACGAGTTACACGACCTTTTATGGCGTGGCAAATAATGACTTTGATCTCTTTTTGCAGTAATGAAAATTGTATGAAAATTTTGTAATGTTCCTTTTGTAATGTTCCAAAATACCTCGGCGCTAGCGCCGTTGGAATCGCCACTGCGGTTTTATGTAATTAAAAAGCATTTTTACGGAATTGACATTCAGAAAATTCTAACCTTTTCTTACCAATGCAGAAAAAAGAACAGTAACGAAATTACCATAGAATTCTGTTATTCAAAATTCGGATTTTTATCATGAATAATCGTTAAATAATCTCAAATATTCCGTGTTTTATTCCGATGAATATGGAACATTCCACCTCTCGCGATACCGAGGCCTTTTTTCTTTATCCCTCGAGCCAAGTGAAAAAGAGGGAAAATTATCGACGAATTGGTTTCATTCGTAAGGCGTTTAGCGAAAAAGTTCGACTCTCAATTTTACCGTACGTAATAAGAATTATATCGGAAATTTAGTGGGGCATACATTCAATTCCATGGGGATTCGACGTTTCCGGCTGCCTCTTATTAAAGATTCTCGGGCGAGTCGACTCGAAGCAAGACAGGTGCAATTAATCTCTCGGCGAGGATCAATCGACCGAAAGAAGTTGGACTTTTCGAAGACCTCCTGAGATTAATCGATTCTTTTGTCCAAAGAGACACGGATAGGGTAGCTTTTAAATGGGATGGGGTACCATCCAACTAACTCATTACTTTTTTTATTTTCAAACGTGTAACTCGCGCGGTCGTTACGCCTGTCATTAGGGTTGTTGAACCGAGAAAAAGGACAGAACCGTATTCCCGAAGTTTTATCTGGATTGCAGGACTGCGGTCTGATTGATCGAATGGAAATTTCATCACCCAAACCATGGGAGCTCGATGCGGAACGAAATTATTTTTGAACAGAGTACCTACATATGTTTCGTAATTGATCAGTCGCAGGATTATAAAATTCCATTACGTATGATACGCGTTCATACGGATGATTGACGACATTTAATTATAGAGGTGCATGAAAAGTTCAGTGTTTTGTGAAATATGACGACGGCCAGATTACCGATTAATTAATATATTTCCATGATAAACTCGTCAAATGAAGTGAACTTTGTTGTTATTTATTTTATTAATTGACATAATACTCATTCAGTAAATTATTTCGTGCTCTTCTTTTCATAATATTATCGAGATGAGATGAGAATCAGGGGAAGTTGGCATTTGAATCGTTATCAGAATTCTACAAAGTTTTGTAAAACTTCATTGCTCAGGAACTATTGTCTTAAAGGTCAAAATACAATTATCTCCATAATGAATAAGACAAGATTAAAAGTTCCTTTCACTTTGCAAAGCCATAGTACTTACCTAATTGCTAAATACATTAGCGGAAATTCAACAACGATAATGCGACTATGGAATTTAAAAATTCTTTCATAAGGATGAACTGGAATCAAGAACGAAGCTGACAATAATTAGCAGATTGAGTTGGGACGAGAATAACTTTTTTTAAGGCATAATTTTCTCTCGAGTATTTGTTGCAATGAAAAACAGTTCGTTATTCACAGAAGACTGCGTATTTCGTGACGTTGAAAACGAAGTTATTCGTCTTCTCGTTATTTCCATCTTCAACGTTATTCGAAGCACGATATGACGTAAATTGAGGGAAGCATCTCTTAGAGTCGAGGTTAAGCCTCTTCATGTCGAAACTAAACAAGAAAATCTGTGCAGTGAGATGCGGGGCAACGAAACGATGAGTTATTTTCTGTAAGATGTTCTTTTCGATAGGGGAAAGCATCCTTGGTGAAAACGGTTTTTTTGCTAACATAACTATTAAATATTGAGATAAAAAAAGAAATGGCGTCTTTTATATCCACAGATTGACGCATGAGCTACAATAAATCTTAGAAAAAAAATACTTGGAAATTGGTGATGTTAAAAACGAGGGATTTTTTTCATAGCAAATATTATACTGCAATAGAAAAATTGCAGCTGTTTCTGCATTTTTCAGATTTTTTATTTCCGTATCAAAATTGCGTTTCTTCACAATAAATTTGTGCGATAAACGTTGTACTTTAATCACTGCAACAACATGTAATTTTTCTGTGTGTACCAATAACGATGATTTTTTTATTGTTCATTTTCCAATTATAAGTACTTATCTTAAAGTCGGTTCATTAATTGCATCGTTATTGATTTTTATAAAAAAACGGGAGTTAATGAAGGTACATATCCAATTAAAATACTGAATTCGCGATGAAATATACACTCACGAATAAATAATACGCATCAATCCTGCGAACAGGTAAGCAAATAAGTTTGATTTCTAAAAAAAACATGGTGAATTCATCGCCTCTCAGAACATTCCCTTTCCCGCAAAATAACACTCAAAATAGATAGGTTTAGAATGCTCTACAAGATTAAAATTATCTTCACAAATGTTGTCTTTAAAAACACATTTGCAGCAATTGGAAAACCATTTCAACGTTCTCCTTTGCAATTCACAGTTTTCCCTAATACCAGTAATTGACAAGTACGTCATAAAAAATAATCTCCTGCCTGTAAAAATAACGCAATAATAAGCGATGAATAATTTTTATCTATCAATTTCAAGGTGCATCGTAATATTGATTCCAGGGATATACATGTTCTCTATACCTTGAACCCATTTAAATAGATAAATTTTTCATCGTGACAAATGTGCACCTCGCAAATGAAGATTTTTCAATATTTTCGCTTATCTAATGATCGTTGCATAAGTTGCGGTACGGCCCGATTAAAATTTCAGTACCCACAATCATTTAACTCCAGTCGGACGCTATAAAACTACGGGCTGATGATATCTCGCGTATAGGTATATAATCTTTCGTTGCAATGCTTATGGTATGTTGGGTTAGTAGGTACGCTGCTTTATCGGATTGATGCGATCTTGACTTAACGCTTGACTTAGCGCTTCCACCTCTCGAAAAAGTGAACGGTACTACTTCCTCCCTTTTACTACATCGATCAACAAAATAAGCAAACCTTTTCTAATAGATCTGGGCGAGAAATTAATTTTAATAACTCAATATAAAATCTCACAAATTATAAATCAAACGTCCGCGATTACAGTCATTGCGGGGTATAATCCATTTAAATTTTAGCTTATGGAAAGTAATTCCACAACAGTAACGATAACATTAATATTTCACTCGAAATCGTCGCTGTATGTAACGAGAAAAAGAACCAAGTAAAGTATAAATAAATCCTAACAAGGACACTTTTTGGCGCGTCTCTTGCTTAAATAAGTAAACAGTCGCCGGAATTCGTGCATGTTTTCCCAGATGATTCAATTATTCATTCCCGTCTCGCGATAAAAGCAACGGTATTGCGTTCCAAAGACTTTTACGTTCGACTTGTTAAAATCAATAGCGCATCCATATAGAAATGATCAATTCGCGCATTTTCATTTGGCCTAATCGCGTGGTATTAGTGCCCCCCGTAAATCGTCACTTTTAAGAGCCACTTGCTGATCGCAAATGGGTTATCGACGGGAAACATCGGGACGCCAAATTCGTCGGGCTAATGGAGGAAACGACTTCTCGGGCTGGTCGCGCAGGGGCAGGATGAATTATGCAGACTCGGTCTCGGTCTCACAGCCTTGTTTAAACGTCAATCGGTCTACCTGCAGTAACATCGATCCGGCAGGTGTGACCCAGTATGCAACAATACACCGCATTGACTTTACAATGCTCGATACGTCAAACTTCGCGAGACGCATTTTCCATTATTCTTGGAAACGGCGCCGGAGTGTTCAGCGGGACATTGGGTTTAACGAGGGTCGTTCGTTTGGTTCCACACGGGCGTATTAAAAACTTTGCTGATGGTTACTCAAACAATTTAATGTTAGTTATAAGGAAATAATGTAGCTTGCGATGGGGGTTGAAATTCGATCTCGAATCGCGTTCGGAATTTATAGTTTTCCACTGCTTTGCTTTATAAGGTCCGTTTCTATTATTTCCTAAAGTTTTCGTAATGAATGTTAAACGCAATGTGGGGTTTTATGGAAATCCAGTTACTCGATGATAAAATGTTCTACTTTGAACATCGTGAATGCGGTAAATCGATAACAAAATGTAAATGTTGATAACGGGTTTGAATTTCAATGACCGACTGAATGAGGTAAACAGTTTCGTTTTATTGCCTGATAATAATAATTATCAGTGTAATCGCATCGTTTTACTCAGCCATTTATCAATCGACGATGATCGTGCTCGGCTTTAAATCAGGATTTATGGAACGATTTTCAGGTCTTTAGTAAGCGGAAGCGATTTTTCGAAAATTAAATGTCTAATGCGTTGATCGCTGAATAGACGAAAGCGTCAAAATTATGTGTTATGGAAACTGAATTCTGAGTCAGCACTGCTGGATTCGGAATTTATGGAACCTTGCGCTGCGAATCTCACTGCGAAGATTATTTTATTTTCCGAGAGCAAACGAGGTGAAACGCGTTTGATCACGAATTAAAGTATTTGCGATTCATCAACTCTCTGTTTTGTTTTTTACGATTCTCGAAAGTGATAATTGTAGTCTCTTCTCTAGGGGTTTCAGAAGTCTTGAGACATATCACGTGATCTTTTACAGGTTTTCCGAACTTTAGAAAAGAGTCATACAAGGACGACGGTTCGAAACTCCGTTGTAATGCAAATACGAACGTGACGGAGTTTTATGTGCGAAAGTTGTGACATTAAACGCAAACGTCGGAAAAGTAGTCAAGCATATGCTATCTGATTCGATAGACAACTTTACCGTTGTTATCTTAACCGTGTCACTGCTCAACTTGCGAACTGTACAAACGTCTCATCAATGCGTTCGGGAAAAGATCCAACGAATTCCAAAAAAACATTCTTCGATTGCGTCGAAAATACAAGAATCGGGCAAAATTTGATTACGTCTTTGGATCGAAGCCAAAGCGAAGAATTATGAATGAATTCTTCCCACCCGAAGTGTTATGAAATGCGTGAATCAATGACAGTTCATAATGAGCAATCTGGCTGTGGTAGAAATCGGTGCTCCGCATGTATATAATCGGCAGTTCCAGTACTCTGTGCAGAGATGCGTACAAATAATCTGACCGATGATAACGCAATCATATTGTACCGCGGTATCGTGCACGGCCGCAAATGGAACAAACGGAAGGTCGATATGCATCGACATCTTCGTACTGCTGCTGACCGTTTTACGATTAGGTGGAAAACGCCGCGAGCAAACACAATCCATTTTAGCAGTACTGATAACACAAACTTTTACCGCGCAACATCATCCGATCAATAAACTTTTCTCCGGTTTTTCATGTCTTCGCGAAGTTTATCGTCTGAGTTGTGTTTCCGTTCGTCAACATCGAAACCGATTTTAATCCTCTTGATTGTAAGTATAAGTCTCGGATTCCGCGGAAAATCATTTTCCATTAGAGAGAAACGTTCTACAACTTGACAGTAACTCGAGTTTCATATTTAATAATTGAGCAACACCTCGCCTGGAAGTTAAATACTTAAATAATTCAGATCTCTATCAGAGCTAGAAGATTCAAACAAAGTTCGTGGAGCATGAAAAGTTAATGAATGTTATATGACTCTGAATAAAATTTATCGGACAGGACGTAGATCATCGGAGAAACTTTTTCATGAACTCTAATTTCCAGCTATTTTTATGTCTATCGAGTTCAATTTTTCAACTTCTTATGCAATTTTTATAAGGGACGTGACTACCTTTTTCTTAATCTCTGTTGAATTCGAGAAATTGTTGTTTAAAAATCCCGTACCACTGAAAATGCTGTGCTTCAAGTAATAAATCAGCAACTCAGTAGCGGTTATAATTCGAAATAATGACAAGTGTTGTGTCATCTGTTTGCAGGAATCGTTTTGAAAAGGTGAATAATCGATAGCACCGTAGTAACAGATAGTCTTCTATCGGACAGACAGATCCGCATTACACGGAAATATTTATGTATAACTGCGACATTCGTCATTTAGAGGCAGATTTGATTACGCGAAAGTAACCTTTAAAAGCGACTCGGTACTTTTCGCAATTTCAGCAGTGATTTATCCGTTGCATGAAAGCTACCCAATGCTTTTTGACACGCAAACGGTAGTTTAGAGTTATGGTTATTTATATCTGCGGAGTTGAGAAACTTCCCAAGTTTGCCTGGAAAATGACAAAACCTTTCTGTACGAATCGAGAATCTCGGCTGTAAATGCCGCATGCGGTCAAACTTTTGCACTAGTTCACAGTAGAAACGTTCGTGTCTACCCGGACGAATTTGAATTTTTCAGTAGATGCTGCCGTGTGCGGTCAGACGTAACGAAAAAATGTTACGTCCAATGACGAAACACTTTTCACGTTTCCGCAATTTCAAGTCCCTCGTATTCGAAAATGTGCAATAAGACTAATGAAGCGACATTGATGTTCCTGAAAACTGCGGTGTCAGTGTCATCTTAATTATGCAGCGATCGCCTATATACGCCACAAATCGAGCCGTAAGCGGTGCTGCATTTGTGTCGGTCCACATTTCACGCGAGTCACTCGTAACGCGACGTGAAACGCCCGCGCAGGGAATTTATATTTGGAGAACGGCTGCTTGGTATTATGCGGCAAAACTTGTCGGATGTAGGTTTCATCGTGAGACGAGCTAACTATACTATACACTATTCATTCCTACACCACTGTGCCGCCTTGACATTGTTATACAGCATGATTTTTCGTTCTTGTCGCACTGGAAACGTTATCATTATATCCTATTACGATTTTTTTTTCGTTCTTAAAAACCAGGGAATGGAACCGAATGAAATAACGTTCGGGTTTTCGTTTCGGTTTCGTTCCGGCTTCGGTTTTGAATAAAAAGTTCGAAATAATGAGTCTTTACGGTTTAGGAATGAGGTGCAAATGCGAATGTAAAAAAACATTCACCACCATTTTTAACTATAATAAACTGTACTTTATTTTGCCATAGGTAAATTTAATTTTCAGTCACGGAGAAATCTTTAACACTTTAACGTGATAAAAAGTGTTCTCCCCGTGAGCCGTTTAAAGTTTAATAACACTTTCGAAACTTATGGTAGAATTATATGAAGTCGAGGTTTATGCTGAAAACACGAGTCACAAAAAGTTAATCCTGAAATAACAAATTCACGAAGAAAAGTCACATTATTCGCGTGGGGTTAAGCTTATTTTTTTTACCTTTGAATACTAAAAACGTTACAAGCATTAATTTCGAGAATACATTTTTCAAAGTCAATTGTAAAACGACGTGACGAGTCGGCGTGGAAGCGGCAAATATTCGACTGTGTAATTCGATCTCGCATGCGTCAACTTGAAAGTTGGTGGAATTCGATAAATTACAACAAGAGCATCGAGTAACGCAGCTGTATCATGAAATTTGTCGCAAGGCAGTATCGGGTACTTTTTTATTGTTCTTTTGCAACGGAAAGGAAAGCCTTAGTGCTATAGCACAATGTCACGAATGCACACTTGAAAATAACAAAGTTATAACGATGTCATGAGTGGCTACTCTCCATCGATGCGAAAGTTGTTTCTGCTTGACACGTCGATACCGTGAAATTGTGTCATCTCCTATTACGTGATAGTTCATACAATAGAGCTCACTATGAAATCTATTTATTGGCTGATTTTATTGTCAAATGGAATCGTAATATCAGATCGAAAATTCCATAACTTCTCGAGTTTGAAAAATTGTTCCCTTAGAGTTTCATTTCATATTTTATTCTCCCGACGTGAAAAAGGATCAAAACTTTCAAACGAAAAACGAAAAACGTGAGTTTAAATGCTGTGCAGTGCTACTTATTGTATACTAAATTCCCTTTTAAGACGGTTACTCATGTATATTTGTACATATCCGTATTCGCCGAACAAGAATTGCATTTTTCGAAGTGGAAGCTTTTCTATAGAAATGATAGAGGGAAGTTATTCGGTGCCAATACACTGACTAAAGTGGTTGTGGAGCCAGAGGAAAGTCCTTGCATTGAAAGGCACACTCCGAAAGGCGAGTGATATTCACGTAATGCCAACGATCATACAAAGTGCAGCACGAGACTTGAATGCTCCTCCAAAACAGAAATCCTCAGTCCCGGTGAAATGGCACGGCCGCTGCGATCACTGCGGAAAACGACGCTTAATTGAAAAAGGCTGGAAATATCGCATAATATACGTCGAAAGACTGAAAAGCTTCCATTCAGGGGAGAATCTGATGGATTACTTCACCGGACAAGCAACAAGAGCATGAGATATTTTAATCGAGGAATATTATTCAGCAGATTTCGAACACAATAACGCAGGGAACAACGGAATTTTCACTCATTTCCCTTGAGCCCTATGAAAATATGTAAAATATGTTTACTAACTATGCTGTGTATTAGCATTTTAACCCGTCGAATGAACACGAGGTTATGAGCTCACGTGCCGTTGCAACGTGTTAAATTGATGTAATGGAGATAACAGCGGTAAACTCTACAGGCGTTCAGCGTAATGTTGTACTTCTACCACTCGTGGCGTATCCAGTCATTCTGGACAGGAGAGTTCGGGACGCTCTAGCGACACAGCAATGTCTTTATTGTCTTAAACGTGAAACTTTCCTGGATAAAGTCATTACGATTAATAGAATTGTCACGTGTTAAATTTACAATCCCGGTCATTAATGCAATTTTTGAACAAAGTGAATTGCGAGTAACTCGCACTCGGTTTTTATTTTTAATTAGCTGAAGTTTGACCCTTTCACACTCGAATTTTTGAGCCGGCGCATATTTCCAGCAGTGACTATATAATTAATCTTATTACACGTTTCCATTTAATATTCAAAGCTCTTCATAAATGTAATTATCATAATTACTTTCAGACTGGAGCTGAGATGATGATACATTATTTAATGAAGTACTTAAAATTTTTGTGACTAACAGGATGTGAATTAATGATCGCGGAGTATGAAAAAAGAGACTCGTCGCTTTGACATGAACATGTGATTGAACACGATCCAGTTTTTTTAAATCGAAATTACGAGAGACGATACCAAAGTTTCGCTATCGCTCGTTTAGCCATGAAATATCAGCATCGATGAATTTTTTTGTCGTGAGATCGATGTCGGTGTAACGTCGTTATATGGTTCTGTCTCACTGTTTACATAAGAAACGAGTATTGATTAGGCACGGAAAGCTATAAAACAAAGTCCGACGAAGTGGACAGCCAGTTCCCCAGCGTTTTTGTTGCTCGCATAAGCCCGAGCTTCATTCCGGACCATTCGTTCGAGTCGAGCTCGAGGTTGTTATACAACCGCGAATTCGGAAGGTCGAAATAACGAGGAAAGCGAGCATTCTGCAAAACCCTTGTCAGCTCATCGTCCCCGGCAACGTCTCGTAATTGTCAGTGGGTACTTTATCGCGGTCGTATACGGGGTTATACACGACGTGAAGAAACCGCGTATGAATTCCATGCTCATTAAGATGACTGACGGGTGCAAAACAAAAACTGCATTCAGAATAGCCGACTATCTGTTAGAACTAACTTTAAAAGCTCTGAGGAAAATAACGTAATGTTTTACCCCCTTCCCAAAACGTAATGGTATGACGCTGATCTTTTTCTTCGGCAAAAAGTAAATGATGTAGAACTTGGGGCCGACGTTCAACAATTTTTGTTTCGGAATTCGTGTTCCTCGGTGCACCGCGTTCATTTTTCTTACGAATTCTTTGTTTCTTCTGCGTAATTTTTTTGATAAACTGTTGCTATCATCATCTCCATGATGGAACTTGATGCTTCGCAGCAGGGGGCGATGATGCAATTGACAAAAGTTTTCTGAAGCTTGGCATTTATCCACTGGCAGTTTTCCAGCAGTAAACCATCAGGCTGTTCACATCTCGTTATGTGCTACTCGATAAAAGCCCTTGACGATTATTAGTTACAACACGAGGCTCTTCTAGTCTGTTGAACTTTAACACACGCTGGAAGAGTAATTGTTAGTTTTATAAGTGTTTTCATCAATTTCATTGAAACATGCGATTGAATCTGAATGACTTTACACGAATTATTTTAATTAATTCTCTGTAAAGCGCGGTAACAGGTCCGTAAAGAGAAATCCGATCGTGTGTGAGATGTAATTAACTTTGATTGATAAAAACTTTCACGCTCCACGCTACTTTTCATTTTCGCTCTTTATAATGTTCTCTACAATAGGAAGAGCGTGTGTTGTTTAATTTTTACTAATTTCGCTTTCGTGAAATGCGTGATCGTGAAAATAGATTCCTAGTTTCCTCATTAACTAGCGCATTTGCTTGCGGAACTAATTAATGTCTTATTTTTCGTGTGAAATTGAGGGAAGTTAATACTTGGTGCAAATGCAAATTGATATTTCAGCCCCTTTCTGCTTTATCATTAGGAACGTCGGAAAATGTCAAGACTTCCGTTCTTTCATAGTTCTGCGACGTAAAGTAGATATTAAACGAGAAAGGTGGTAATAGGCTCTTAATAATACTGCGAAATTCAGTAAAAGCTTGTACGTTAATGGGCCACTCGGAAAGTATATTACCAGAAGTGCTACTCTAGGATCTGGCCGACAAAAGCGTTATATAGGTTGACAATTTTTTTCGGAAACAATTCCATTCTCCGACTTGGAACTACTTTATTTTCGCGATAGGCAATAAGATTGATGCAAATCGATTTCATAAATCGAAAAGGAAAATACAAAGGATGCGATTAGAGCAAAAGCGCGGCAAAGTAATACGTTTTCTCACTACGTAGTTGCGCATTTGCTCCCAGCGTGTCAAATGTTTCTACGAATGTGAAAAATTCAATAAAATACGATTTTCAAATTATCGGGAACGACAGATGTAAATGGGGCATTCCACACCAAGTCGGCCACTTTTTTAGGTGACCTCTTTTGATTTGGCTGAACATTTTATATGTTATAGAGCCCGACAAAATACGTATTCATGATTTTTTTAAAATTTTTTCGATGACTTTCTTAAAATATAAGTTTTTATCAAAAAACTAGGTTTTTTTTTTGAAACGCTCATAACTTTTCGAAAAACCCACCAAATGAGTCGTTTCTTTTCCTAAATTGCTTGTTTTCGAATGCTTTTCGAATTGAAATTTTCTTTTAATCTACAAATCCTAGTTGTAGCCTCCATTTTTTTTAATTCAAAGCAAAAAAATATTTTTTTCGAAATTTGTGCCATTTTTGATTTTTTTGAAAAAATTCCTAAAGAAACTTTCATCAATTTAAAGATTTTTGAATTTGGCATTAGCGTGGGCAGAAAGTAATTTCTAATTTTTTTTCAATTTTACAATATTTTTTTTCCTCATATTGTATGTTTGGACTTAATTCTACTCTGAAACATTTTCAAATATTCCTTTTTTTGACTCGTTAAACTCTCTAACATCTTGACATTGAAATCACACTCTTTTTTCATATTTTTTTAAGTAAAATAATTCAATTATATCACTGCGTGCATCCGCATGTTGACGTGCATTTGTTTTGAGTTATTTGTATTTTTATTTTTTTGATAATTAAATTATTTTACTTAAAAGATTATGGAAGAAGAGTGTGATTTCAATGTAGAGATATTAAAGAGTTCAAGAAGTCGAAAAAAGGAATATTTAAAAATGTTTTAAAGTAGAATCGAGTCTAAACATGCATATGAGAAAAAAAAAATTTATAAAATTGAAAAAAAATTAGAAATTAATTTCTGCCCACACTAATGCCAACTTCGAAAATTTTTAAATTGATGAAAGTTTCTTGAGGAATTTTTTCAAAAAAATCAAAAATGGCAAACATCTTGAAAA
>JABFQM010000780.1:0-28825 GCA_022816865.1 Zelostemma sp. ZL-2020
GTACCCATCACAGAAAAGCATGGTATCTGTTTCCTACGTGGAGTCGTACAACCAATTCTTCGTCCAGATTCAGGAGAACATGGAAGCTCTGGAAAGGTTAATGCAGGAAATTCAGCAGGCTGCTGCTCGCTGTAGACCGATGACCTTTGATCAGGTCGTCGTGGAAATGCCATGTATGGCTTTGTGCAGCATCAAACACCAGTGGTAAATTTGGATTTTTCGTACGATTCTTGATTGTTTTAGTTCTTAATAACTCGCTTCTTTTTTTCAGGCACCGTGCTAAAATTTTGGATGTTATCGGAGATAAAGTGCGGATTTCTTACGTGGATTTCGGCAAAGAAGAGTTTGTAAACATCGAAGCGTTACGTGAGATCGATAACGAACTGGTTAAGCGGTTACCTAAGCAAGCAATAAGATGCTCTCTGACAGGCTTGGAAAAAGCGACCCCTCAAAGTTACGAGACATTTGAAAAATTCATTAAGCAGGCTTTTTTGGATATGACAGCTACGCAGGACATGACGACTCACTATGAGGTCGATCTCTGGGAGAGGGATACCGACATTTCAATGTCGACACAATTTCTGAGGAGCTTGTCAGACTCTGCTCGAGCTCAAGATACCAACGTCGAATCTACAGTCTCAAATAATGGGTGTGGAAAATGAATATTGATTGTTTTTAATGTTTGTTTTTTCGGTAAAATCTTATTAAAATGTAAATGTTTTTAACAGGGGGAGCAGCAATGGAGATTGTCCCGAGAAAAGAAAAGAGTTGGAACTCGGAAACTCGGACTTACACAACTGCAATGATGATGACGATTCCAAGATAAAGAGATTAGGTGAATGATCTCTGATTTATTAACAATCTTGTATATTTATGTCTCCGAACTGAAATTGTAAAAGTAAAGATGATTATTCTAATTTCTAGTGGAAAGAAATAATTCATAATTGGTCAAAATCTGTAACAGAACAATGCATTTTCAAGATTTGATCTTAATTTCGTAAATTTTTGTTTCCTAGATTCTGAAAAACAAACGGAACCAATATCAGATTATGCCCCGCTCTCTTGGAAATGGACTAATCAAAATATGGTTGGGAAAACTGGCAAAGTAAAGATTATATCATTTAAAAGTTGTGAGAGTTTTTATTGTCAGAAACAAGTAACAACTTTCAAAAGCATGATGGAAGACATTCGGATGACTTATGCCAAGCGCGACCCAGTTTCTATAAAATCGCTTCAGGTGCTTTTCCTTGATTTTCCCATGGATCCAGTTTTCCATTATTCCACAAATTGCTAAGAACGGTTTATTTTATATTTCTAGATTGGCTCGCCCGTCATTGCTGTACTCCCTGAAGATGGTGCTTTATACCGTGCAAAAATATTGAATCTGAATGATCATGGAGGAGAAGATCGCCATTTTGTGCGCTTCGTGGATTATGGCTACGAATGCGTTGTCAACGAAAAGAACATCTACCCAGTGGAGAAAAAGTATTTCAACATTCCAGTACTGGCATTTAAATGCTCGCTGAGAAAAGAGCCTATACGATTTACAAAGGCTGCAGATTCAGATGAATGCTTGAATATGGATGAGTATAACTGCACGGTTCATATGAATGCGTATACTAAGTTCATAGTTTCCCTTAACTACGAGGGTGCTGACGTCGTCGATACACTTATAAGCAAAAAATTGGCGACTCGTGCAAAATATAGAAAAAGAAGTTGATGTACAATGTTATTTGAACTGTAAATTTTTTATAGTTCATAAAAAAAATTCCCTCCGAAAAGAGAAACAATCTTTTTGTTTCTTTTTACTTCTTTTTTCGTGCACGTCCATTGTACAGATAATGTTAACATTGTTACAATTGACGAGTCTATCAATCATTGCAAAAAAGTGCTGTGAAAATATAGTGATTTAATTTTATAAAAATAATGAAGCAAGCGCGGATTCGCCAATTTTTGGTACCAATAAGTTTGAATCGTGTGATAAAAATGCCAATCGAACATTGATCGAAAGGTTCAAATCCACAAATGTTGCATTTTTTATTCAACAATGTGTTCTTTTTATAGTGTTTAAAACAAATCTATCACATACTTAAAGTGCGATTTCTATCCTATAGAATATCCTTTTATGTGTAAAAAATTCTCCGTTACCTATGTTCCTTTTTTTTGCGTTCTATTAGTGTAAGTATTGCTTGTAATTTTTTTTTTACAAATACTATGGATAATAATGACCACACATTTTGTTTTATTTTAAGCCCTTTTGTTGCTCTGCGCTTTTGGAAGGTACGATGGAAACCGTCATGAAATTCACGATTTTTAGACGTTATGTAAGTATTATTCTAAAATTATTAAAAATGACCAAAATTCTTCTTTTATTACCCTGCAAAGTTACCCAAGACCAAATCGGCCCCGTCATCAGAATTTTCACGTATTAAACCCTATTAAACTTGGAAAAGTTTAGACCAAAAATAAAATCAGCAAAAACAGTAATCGTCATGACGCTTGCAGTGATTCCAAGAAAAAACAAAATTGAATATTCGATGTTTTGTTCAAGCGACCTTTTCTTATTATCTTTCTCCTGACAACTTTTAATTGTAATGCAGTTCTTACTTTATATTTATAACATTCTTCGCATTACATTTCTCATAAACTGTATGAATCTGAAGTATTATACTCTTATTATCACTTTACAAGCCTTGATAATTTGTAAACTAAGTATGTACGCATTTTTCCGTAATTACCGTATTAACAATGGTTTCGGTAACGGCCGTCGAAAATTTAAACGACGAGGAATCATTTTTCCGTCTCATGGCGCGCATGTGTTGAGTCAAACCAGATTCAAAAACCTTCATCTTCGATTCCTAACCTGGGTCGGTCCCGTATGACTAATTAACTATATGAGATATTAATTACATTACAGAAATTCATCATCTTTATTATATAATATATAAATATACCTCATTATATACCTTATTATATACCTCATATAATATTAATTATATGAGGTATTAATTACATTACAGAAATTCATCATCTTTTAAAATAGGCGAACTCAAATTCAACGTACCGCAAATCACTTTGAAAATACAATCCGCAAATGGAACGAGATTGTTTGGCATTGTCGTGCCCAGGATTCTGAATTTTTTAAATCTTTTATTGGAAAGCTTGATGTGCACTCGAGCTTTAGCGATTTTAGACGTCAGTGCAGCTTCTGCTTTAGAAAATTGTTTTTTATCTTTTAAAATCGGAGGTCTTATAATTTCGCATTTATGCAACTGGCATATTTCGTCAATCAAAAGTCCCTCGTCAATCATGACTGCATCTCCAGGCTCTAACAAACGAACGAGTTCACTGTTTTCAAAAATCGCTTCATCTGATGCTCCCCCGCCGTACGCTTTGCTTACAAAAGAAATGAGCCCCGATGGTGTTACACCTGTCAAGAATTTACATGTTTCTGAACCCTTGCGATGCGAGTGTGTTAAAAGTTGACAGCACAACTTTTCTGGTTTTTCAATACAAATTTCAATGCAATCTAATATTACTCTGACATTAGGAAAATCTTTAAAGGACTTCGGGATATTCCTTGAATTTTCTTCCCTCGAAGGCCAACGAATAGCAATTTCGAGACATGCACTCAGCAACTGTATCATTTCTTCAAACACTTGTGCACACTGTTCTGGGGTATAAACTTTGAATAGCACAGCTAAAAAAGAAAATGACAGATTCTGTTTCAGTTTTACGTAAGTCATTACTACTTGGTCGTGCAAATTCATTTTCTTGTCAAGCTCGCCTTCTTTCGAGCTTCTTTCATAAACAGAAGTAGCTAAGTTTACAATACAATTAAGAATCTGAAATGTTTCTATCCCAGTAGCAGTGTACAGTTCGCTGTCACTGTAAATTAAGTTTGCAAATCTTGGCTCTAAATCTCCGCTTTGTGTTTGAACTCCAATGTCTTTGCGACCTATTTCACACATCGCAGTGTCCTTTTCAATGACTATTGAAGGTCCTACAACTACATTTTCATCCTGGAATAGCAATTCTTCATTGCTGTCATTATTGGCCTCTTTCATTTCCTTTTCCGCTTGTAATGCTGTCGTTGAGGCAGCTCTTCTCCTTAATCTCTCCGAGCGTCGATTATCCCTCTCCATCTTCTCCTTCTCTGCAATAGAGCGTGGTAAATTGCAGGATGGGACTGCCGTCTTTTTCAGTACTCTTCGTTTCGCTTGTACATCTACAAAAATTTAATTTCTCAATAAAATGCTTTTAACGCAGTCTTGAAAGGCGTACTTTTTCGTCCTGCAAGGGGCTCGTGTTTCTCGCCATTGTTTTGAAAAATATCGTTCGCAACACGGGAGGAAAAGTTGATTTTGGCGAATGTCAGGTTATGTAGCATGAGACGAAAGCGAATGTTGCATAACCTCACATTCGTCAAAATCGACTTTTCCTCTGCGAAGTTGCGAAATGTACTATTGAAAGCAGCGACGAGGAAAAAAATGACACGTCACCCCACTCACCAGGTAAAATGTCATCATCCTACGTAAAGTGTAGAGAGCATACTTTAGAGTAGAAAGACACTTTTCTTATTTTCGTTGCTTTTCTCCAAGCGTCAAACAAATCGATTTTGATCACTTTGTCAAATATGTTTTTAACGTTTACAAAATGACAATTCGCTTTGGGGAATTTATGAAACCGAACCAAACTGACAAGTCTTTCGTAGACTTACTGCCACAATTCGTAACGGTACTATATTTTCGAGACTTTTCTTTCGAGCAAGGAGTAATCTCATTCTTTCCATAACATTAAATGAAAGTTTTAACGTAATTTTCGTGAAAACTATGTTCACGAGAGTGTAGTATTTTTTTAATAGTTCCGGATCGCGCTATCAGATGGCATGGTACTCAGATTCCATTAGAGAGGTCGCTATTTTTTTCATTCTCACGATTCTCACCGATTGACAGTGCACATAATTCCGAAAAACGTACACTCGTTCGTAATTTCCTCTGTCAAGTGTGGGTGCATGTAAAAGGTAGTCATACGTCGATTTTCACAATTGAATTGCAACAATTTAACGATTAAACGAATCTTGCTATAGATCGTACAAACATTATGTAAGCCCGCCATTTTTTCCTTCGATTGTAAATAGTCTCTCCCGATTGTAATTAAATAAAATCTTTTGATTGTCATTTATAAATACTTCAGCGTGTTTTGTGCACAAAATAAATCGATAATTCTAGCAATAGAATGTTAACAATTAAATTTTTAATTTAATTGGTATTTTTAAAATTGTGATTTTATCTGTTTGCAGATTTTATTTTACAATATGCAATTTTTAAAAATTATAGTTCAATAATCTTTATTCATGTTAATAAAAAAGCATGTTTTATTATACTTTGATTTTATTTATTTCGTACATTTATTTAAAAAAAAATGCGTTCACAAAAGAGAAATGCAATTAAAAATGTTAGCATTCAGAATGCAAGAACAATGATTATGTAAATTGAAAGCTGAATGGTAATCATATCAAATACTATGATATATGCAACTCGAATGATTGTTTGTGATATGTGATCCGAATTAGGAATTAAGGTGAAAAGTAGAATTTATCAGAAAAACGAGAAAAGTGATAGTTCGGTCAACTTCAGACATTGATCAATTTTGAGCACACGAATAAATTCAGCATTCAATTCTCTACCAGAAACTATAAAAAACAAACTCAATATTTTCACCTCAAATATAACCCCTCTTTTCAGTCGAATCTGGATCACATATATGACGAAAAACAATAATTTATAGTTATTAAAAGTACAATGATTTTATGAGAGCCACGTTTTCCGTTAATAGTCCTCTTTGATTGTTAATTAAGAACTATACATGCATCGCAAATTCAAAATCAATCAAATTAATTTCAAGTTAACATTATTGTAAAATAATACACCGGTAAATCTTATGAAACGCAGAAAGTTACAAAAAACGTGACTCAATTTGCAGAACATGCTAAAACACTTGACATTCGAAAACTTATAAATAATTTCTAGTTCATTCGACAAGCTTATAGCAAAGTTGAAATAACAATGATTACATGAAATTTCAATGTTATAAAACTTCGATCAAACCATTTTAAAAGAGTAATATAAAAAGGCTTATATTCTAGTTTCATTTACCCTCAAAACTAAGTCACTGATTAAAATATTCCTCGAGATAGAAAAGTCATTAAAATGAAATAAGTTTGGGTTCTCGTTCCCTTAAAAAAACAAATTCATGACGCAACAAAAGAGTCCCTTCCTTCCAATTAGACCAAGTTAATGATACTCTTCAAGGATTTCTCATCAACGGAACTGGAAAAAATGCATGTCATTTTTTTCAAAACAATCATAATTCATTTTACATTTTTTCAACTCACCGGAATTGCAGTTGAACTGATTATGCAGCATCTGATACACCACAGACGCCAAAGTATTCAGATTGGTTAAAGCTTCATGCTTTGAATTCATCCGATCCCCAGAGAATTCAGAAATGAGGCAGTTTTCTGTGAAGATGAAGAGCTGAAAAAAAAGCGATCGATTAAATATTCATTCCCACGTCTTCTCTGTCTGTAAAAAGCCTTTCTCACGTGGCAAATGTAACCGAAAGATACGGGCATCTCGCGTATCTCGTAGACGCAATTTGCTTGCCACATTTTAGCCACGAGGTCCTTCAGAGCATCAAAGGGCATTAATTTCCTGTTTGATACTTGATTCTCTTTATCGTGAGTCGTGGATTTCACAATTTTCTTCTGTTGTTTTCCTCGGGCCTTGTTCTCCTGGGGCTTCGCGATGGCTTCATTGATGCATCGTTGTCGCTCCAAACTCTTTATAACCCCGATAGGTTTAGCCCAGCGAACTTCCCACTTGTATTTATCAACAAGGCCACCAGGTTCTGAAAATCATAAGTAATGAGTTGTCATTCTTTTAAATTTTGGAGCAAATAAAATAAATTAATAAAATCATACTGTTCATAATGTTCAACACAGTTTGGGCCGATTCTCGAGATTCATAATGTACAAAGGCGAAGTGGTTTATCTTCTTCATCTTCAAAATTTGCGTCTTCGTCGCTTTTTGCATCACTTCCTTCATCTGCTGCGGCGTCGTCTCCAGGTCGAGATTTCTCACGAAAAGTGCTGTGACCTAAAGACATTGGTTATTTATTGATAAGACTTTTATTTTGTGATGTTCGGTATTCTATATTTCACCATCTCCATCTGGTCATCGTCGACAGGATCCCCAGGTTCAGGATCAGCCCAGTCAACTGCAATTTCGTGATTCCAAAGGACGACTTTTCCCGGAACGAGTTTACGGCGAGCCATCGCCGCCGCTCGATGGTTCTTGAACTCGACGAAAATGAATCCTCGGTTCAAACGACGATCCTGAGAGCTCGGATACACATAAATATCGATGATTCCTTCTAGCAGCTTGGTAAGTTCTTCCATGAATTCTTCCTTTGTTTTGTCCTTGGGCACGCCGCCGAAGAAAAGTCTGCAGTTGTCGAGCGATTTAACGACTCCGATACGATGACCAAATCGAATTTCTTGACCGTCCAATTGTTCGCATACTTTTCGGGCTGTTTTTGAATCCTCGTAAAGTGCGAAAGCATATCCGCGAGTCGACATTGAGAAATCCAGCATCATTCTCAGCTCCAGCACTCGGCCGACCTGCAAAATGCCATTTTAGTTAATAAAATTGTCCTTGATTTGATAGATTTTTTTTTGGTTTAAAAAATTGAAATTTCGAAAGATTTTTAAGAAAATTTCGTAAAAATGGCAAAATTACGATAAAACCTGGCTTAACATCGGGAAAAGTTCGTCCTCGTAGCAATCTCGAGGAAGTCGCCCGATGAAAACTTCGGCGCCTTTGCTGGGGTCGAGTTTTCCCAGGAATATCTCCGGGGCCGTGATACGCCGCTGACCATTTTCTTGGACAATCTGGTAATTGGTTTTCTTGGAAAACTCGAGCAGTCGCATCGTTACTTTACAATCCTCGAATGAATATGGGGAATCGCAACTAGAACTCATTTTTTGGATTCAATTATTAATTATCCGTAAGTGAAATTTGAAATTTTTCGGCGATGTTTTATTTCTCGGAACCGGAAAAACCGTTACGATTTCTTTGTGTCGCTCGACGTATTACACACCAATTTTTTCAGTTTTATTACGCGGCGATTCCGAATTTTTTATTCTACACTCGCGTGAAATTTAATGGTTTAGAATATTTAATTAATAATTCGCTTAATGATGAAGTTTTATTGTTCGCATATAAATCGCGAGTCGCGACTGACCGGCGAGCTGAGTTTTGTCGAAAGCTATTGGGAACAAAGAACTTTTTAGAACAATTCATAGTTGTTTCAGGATCAGGATGGGAACTTTGGCGCGTCGAAAAATGTTACCAGCGATTGATAATGACGTTATGGAATAAATACAAAAAATAACTTGATAATTTTCTAAACTATAAAATTATTCTTAAAGACAAGAAAAACTGTTTGTTTATCAATATTAAAAACTGGTTATGCACAATTTCGAAAAAGTTTATTGGAATGACATAATAATTGTCAAATCAAAATTGGGAATTGCAATTTTTTTATTTGTACTTTATAAATTGTATTTACAGCATTAAATATTCACTACGTAAAAAAATAACATTTATTACACACAATCGATAATAATTCCAAATTTGTTTATAAAAGTTTTCATTACACATGTTAGAAATTGATCAATTATCATTTAAAAAGTATAGATAAAGTACAATATTTATATACATTGCAAATGACTACAATTTATAATTACACATTACTGTTCTGATAGAAAAAGGACAAAAATCCATGAATTTTCAGCCTAAAATATGATTACAAAGCATCGTAGTCCAATTTTTGAATATTCAAATTCGACTTAGAACTAAATACATCTGACTTTGTCTTCAAATACTTCATTTTGGCCTCGAGTTCTTTATAAACCTCGATGCTCGTTTTTGTGCTGTTTTTCATTTGCGGAACGTGCAAACACTTTTTAATTATATCACAGCGATTCTTTACTACTTCCACGCTGTCTTCAATTCGATCCAAAGTCTCCAGTTCGTGTTTTAAATAAGCGTTAAACATTTTACTCTGTAAACGAAAACATCATTAGTTACATTTCCGAGTAAATCATGAAAAATTTCAGCAGTAGGAACAAACCCTTCTCGCTCGTCTTTGAAGCTTCTCCAATCTTTGATTAAAATTGTGGTATTCATTTTGTGTGTATTGCACCGCTTGAACTTGGTCCTCCTCTAATAAAACGTTGTCCGGTATACTGTAAAGGCTATTTACATTTTCCTGGAGAAAAAATTGAATTTAAATAAAAATTCTTACGCGAGACGACGAAGAATCAAAAAAGGAACAATTTTACCTCGATCTGGGAAGACCTTTGTTGTAAACTTTTTTCGTACATTAATTTCAATGCTTTCATTCTCGTTCCCAACTCCGAGCATTGTTCCGGTAATTTTTCGGCGAGCAGTTTGTGTACATTTTCACAGGGCGATTTCAGATTGCGTGATAAACTGTATTTTACTGTAAAAACATAAAATTTTTTATCAAGGTGGTAATTGAGAAATTACTCTAATTAATTAATTTTAAGAACTGATTTTTTTATCGAGGAAATAGAATTTTCTAAATTAAAATTGAAGTAGTCCAACTTTTGTAACTAGTGAAGAATAAATAAAAATCATCAAATTTTTTTATTTCGAAAACAATAAATGATTGCGACTGCGACGCAACGGAAAGTTTCAAAGTCATTCATTGGACGAAAGACGGTTCCATCGGAAAAAAAGATCGAGAAAAAGAAATTTTATCCCTCGTTGAAAATGTCCCGAACCCTGGACGAGTGTAACTCTAGTCATGATCGAATCTACATGAAACCAGGGTACATTCGTCTAGCGATCGAAACGGGGCGCCTGAAAATCTCCTGCAACACATCGACAGGAAAAAAGTTTCAAACGGCGTCTTACGCATCGCGGAAATGTCGCTCGTGTTAAAGCCGTAGAGCTGCACTTCGTACTCCTCGCGTTTCAGTTTCTTTTCCGCGACGTCTCCCATCGTCGATCTCGCATCGAAATCTCGCCGATTTCCTGCTTTTTCCGGAGAAACGGGACGTTCCTTTATGTCCGCGAGATGCCCAGCTTGACCGTTGCACAACGAATATGGCGTCAAATTGCTTTTCGGTCGCGTGCCTTTCAACGCACTATAGCGAATTTTTTCAACGAGCAAAACTGACGCCTAACGGAAGAAAAGAGCGAGGTTTCGATTTCGGAACGATTGTCGCAGTGTTGGCTGGTTTTTTTGGGTCCCCGACGCTCGATTTGCGCTTTTTTTTAACCGGAGAGTTTTTTTGAACGGATAAAGACACTTGTTGCTTTGTTGTTACCTTCAAGAGGCGTTTCCATTACTGCCTTTTGGGGATTTGTAACTAGATCTCTAGAGGTTTATATTCAGAAATTTTATTTGTGGAATTGTGAATCTATATTGATTGAAAATCGTGATTAAATTGATTTTAATGAACAAATCCTACATTTAAGGATGAATAAAATTCCAAATTTCAATTTTTGACGTCCTCTCGCGCGATGGCATTGAAAACCAGCCTTTAGGTCATCTGCATATGACGCAACAATCATAATAAGACCGAAAATTTGGTTCTCTTCGGATTAATCAAATTACGTTGTTTCGCGTGATTAATCATGCGGCGAAAATTCAATATTTTGAATTTGATTGGGGAGATGACAAAAAAGCACTCGAATCTGCCTGATAGGTACATAAAACGAGCCTCGCAGCAGGTAACCTAACTTGATTACGATTTATTTACTATAAACACATTTTTAAATAAAAGTTCAAAATAAATTATTCCATGCTTGCCGATTTCGTGGCTCAATTTCCCGTGTTTTTTTGCAGGTTTATTACAAAACTCCACGAGGACCTCAATATATAAACACCACGATCCAGCGAGACAAATTTCGCTTCGCAATGCATCGCCCTTGGACGTTCGAGTTCAAAAAAGAAAACTGGCCTGGAGAGTACAAGGCCAAAGTTCACGTAGAGCCTATCAAAAAATGGAGTTTTTTCTTGGGAGATCGAGTACAAAAATAACTTTTAATAAAAATCAATGACCATGTTTTCGTTATTCGTGTGATTTTAAAATTTGTTAAATTGCAGGTCGAAGTCCTGGTGGGCAAGGACAAAGGAAAGCAAGGAATTATTTCTTACATCATCCAGGAAAGAAATTGGGTTATCGTAGAGGGTTTGAATACAGAACTGAAATTAATGGGAAAAACGAAAAAGTACCCTGGATTGTACATACAGTCCGAGATTCCGCTTTTGGTCACTGGTGAAGTTGCCCTCGTTGATCCGAGCGATCTGTAAGCAAGAACGTACTTTTTCTCACAGAGAAATGCACGGGGGTTTACAAAGTTTGTTAATTAATGTCTTTTTTATGTAGCGGGAGCACGAGCTTTAATTGGCAGGTGACAGAGGAAGGAGAAGAGGTCCGAGTTTCCGATAGAACCGGCAGAATCATTCCCATTCCTATTTCTGCGGATTCAACGGTAGATTACAAGCACAAAATCAAGTATAATGAAGGAGACAAAGATACTCCAAAGAAAAACGTTTTGGCAGTGACTTTTGAGGTAGTTTGTGAACCGTTAATCTCTAAATGTTCTGGGTATTAATAGAAATATTTTTCTGCATTTCAGCCTGAGTTGAAAACTTTCGAAATGGATATTATGGAGAAAATGAAGATCAAAGATGATCGTGTGCAGAAACCAACATATTGGTATTAATTGTACGTTGTGGTTTCATATCGATTTTGTAGCTCAAGAAAATTAGTTATGCATTTAACAATCTTTATAAAATTGTAGACATCCAATAATTGTATGTATCATTGCATTACATTTTTCACTTCTTGCAGTACGAAATAATGGTGATAAAACTTTGCCTAATTTTTTGGCAATTCAGTAATCAAATTTTCGTTGTTTACTCAATAAAACTGAGTTAGTCGTGAAAAAAAGCAGTTGTATTATAAATTTTGATATATTTACTTAAGTCGTCCAATTACAAATAATTCTGAAAACAGAAAACGAATAAAAAGTGTAAGCAGGTGAAGAATAAAATAAAGCGAAGACGAGAATAGACGAATAATAAAAATTACTTTTATTTAGTTACAACGTCGATTACTCAATAATTATCGTTACAACTCTATGCATAGTATCGTTAGTGATTACATGAAAAAGTGCCTTTTGCAAAGGTCATATAACATGGAAATAAGTAAACCCTACCTTACAATTGTTAGCACAGTAAAGCCTACTACTTCATGGGAAATTACATTTCAAAGTGTTCATAGTACTCAAACATACATATCACAGCATGACTTCAACAAAGGCAAATCCGAAGCAAAAATCTTATAAAATTTAAATACTCCAATATGTTTTTCCATTTATATTACAATCTTTTATATTATCTATATCTGCAACTTTTCATTTCAATTTTACGCTTCGTTATATCACACGCATGCAATCGTCTCGTTACCCTTACTCTCAGCGTTATATTTACATAATTTCTACAGCGAAATAATGCTTTTGTAAAATCATCGTTCGGAGAACCGAAAACTCGATGACATTCTTCGCCAGTCAATGTTCGTAGAATCCCATATTCTTCGGAAGCACAAATTCAATATCCTTTTACCATTTTCGCAGTTTCAATCTCGGTGATTGGGAATCATTTACAACATCGCCAAAGCGCCTAGTTTATACATTGACTACCATTCACGATGACTTTGTGGCAGGGTGCCTGACTAGGAGGTTCACTTCTCCATCATGTAGCTTTTTCATCAACGACCAGGCTTCTATCCGGGACATGCGCGTGACGTCGCTTCCGTTGACTTCCAGCAGTTGGTCCCCAGCTTTTAAAGCACCAGTTTTCTCCGCTGCACCACCTGTACCCAAACATCAATTAATTAACACGAAACTTATCAATGTACACGATCAAGATCTGAAACTTATTAATCACCGGTAAAGATCTTTTTGATAATGAGTGGCCGATCCCCCAGAGGACTGTCCCTGCCTCCTTCCAGACTGAACCCAAGCCCGGCTCCGTCCTTGTACACCGCGACCGTCGAAGGCGGCCCCCACGCGGTACTTTCCATTCCACCATTGGTTTCTAATCCTTCAAAAAAAGAGCTCATTTACATAAAGTTGCCACAAAAAATGTCCAAATTTTCGATTCAAGTACGCGATGAATCAATGCTTCAAGAGTTCGAGTTTCACCAAAAAAATAAATTGTTAAGAATATAAGTACTAGCGGACAATTCGAGTACAATTACCCTCAATTATGGTTTCCACGCTGTCGGATCGCGACCGGAGCCTGCAACCGTCCTCGTATCGCGCCCTGGACACGACGAGAACGACTTCCGGTCTAGGTTGCTTAAGAACCGCGAGGCTCTCGTGATGCGTGAGACCCCTGGTGCTCCTGCCGTTGATACTAAGAATCCTGTCTCCCCGTTGAAGACGTCCATCCCTCTCCGCGATCGAGTGCGACAGGACCCGGTGAACGGTAATTTCTTTAACTTCGCAGTCAACTCCGCCGGCCAGGGTAATCCCGACGCTCCCGTTCGGGTTCTCCTTATGCAGCAGCACGACGATGATGTCGTGGGCACCCCGGGCTTCCTCCAGACTCGCCTCCTCCACCAGCTGCGCCAACTCCTGCTGCGAAATGAGACTCGTGCTGCTCGCGAGCGAGCTGATGCTGCCGAATTGCTCGCCGCAGTATCTGTCCTCGCCGACCGGTCGCATATTGTCCTCGACGCTGCTGTCGAGACTCGGGAAGCGATTATGGCTCCCCGAGTTCGGGGAGGCCCCGCTGAACAGCGCCATCTCGGGCTTCTCCAGGGCCTTCTTCATGTCCGTCACGCTCGCGCTCCTTCTCCCCAGGTTCCTCGATGTCGGGATCTTCGAGGTCATCGGCATCTTCGCCTTCTCCGACGACGCTTCCGAGCAGTTCTCGAGACCCTCCGAAGCGGGCTTCGGCCTACTCGGGGCCGGGATTTTCGTGGCGAAGACTTTGCTCTCGATCCAACCCGGGTAATCGAGCTTGCGGTTGAAACGGTTGTCCCTTGGGTCAGGCTTGACGTAGTTGGGCATGGCCACGAGGGAACTGCTTTTCTCGAGCTTCCTTTCCAGGGTGACGCTCTGGGCCCGCTGGAGCTGCGGCTCCACTTTCGCGGCGAGGATATCCTCGAGGCTCATTTGACTCTTCGATCTCCCGTAGCTGCTCTCGTCCACGTGAATCGCCGACCTGAAAAATCGGGAACGTCAAACCGCGGATTCGATACTTGGAAAGCATTTTTGGGCCTTACCTCGATCTGCTCTTCGTCGACAGCACCGTCAACAAATCGTTTTGTTCCTCCAACGTTTTCGACAGCTTCGTCGCTTTCGGCTCTTCCCCGGGTTGGCTCTTCCCCGGGTTTTTCCTTTCGATGATCGTCGGCTCCGTCAGGTTCGCCCGTAGGGTCTTCGCTTCCGCTCGGACCCACATTTTCAAGTCGTTCGAGGCCTCCAAAATCTGGGGATTCGAAGATTTCGAGTCCCCTTCGACGCTCGACTCGTTGTTCCCCGGGAAGTCGTCGACGACCTCGATGTACGCGACCTTGATGTCGTCCTTCAGAATTTCCTGGGGACCGTTGAGTCCCTGATCAAGGTACTCGCCGTTTTCGTGGGAGGCGTTCGAGTCGGAGACTTCCTCGTCGTCGGAGAACTTCCTCTGGATCAAGGGCGAGCCGTTGAGGTCCCTGCCGCTGCGACACCTGGCGCTGGCCAAAATGTTCTTCCGGTTGATGGCCTCGACGCTCTGCGGCTTCAGGACTCTCCAGGAGAGCGATTCCGCGCTGGCTTGGGAGCCCGAGGTCAAGGTCGAAGAGTTGCTGCAGCTCGTGTCCGTGCTGTTGGACCGTTTAAGGTCACGACCTTGGGGCGACAGGGAATTCTTGCAGCCCTCGTTGAACAGCGTCGTCGAGGACTTGGAATTCGTGGCTTTTTCCGAGTAATTTCCCTTTTTGGGCCTGCTCGTATACGCGATGATGGTGTCTTGATTCCGACGTTGATAGTTCGTCTCCATCGACATGTAAGACCTTTCCGAAGAAACCGTTGACCTTTCCGAGGGCGCCGGCGACATCGGGGGACTGAAACCCCGGGAAATGCTGCTCTGGGAGCTGCTGACCGCGGAGTCGTTGTCCGAGTCGTCGTAGTCGGCTCGGTTTTTCTTCTGGCCCATTCTTGGCCGAGATTTCGGGGTATCCGGGGACGAGGATGAGACGAAATCGAAACTGTAGTCGCTTCTCGTGGGACTGCAAATGCTTTCAAGGCTTTTAGGCGCGTCGGACGTTACTCGGTTCGCGGTGCTTGTTAATTGGCTGGTTTTGAGACCGGAGTTTTCGTTCGAAGAATTGGTGATGGAAGTTACGTTGTTGTACACCGTCAAGCTTTTCCTTTTAAAGGCCGGGGAATACTTGGACATGATTTGGGGCGCGGGCAGTTTGAAGGACGTTGTGGACTTTGCGGTGCTCGTGTTGCTGGTGTTGCTGGCTATGGAGCTTTGGGAACCCCATTTGTCTTGGATATTTGTCTTCGGTATCTGGAGAAGAAGACCAATTATTGGAATTTTTTTTCAACTTCTGACGTGACTTAGGAAAAATACGGCGGGAAAAAACAGAAATTATGGAAGACTAGAAAAACGTTTGAATTATACGTAATTGCGATAGTAAAATGTTGCACTACTAAATTTATAGTGAAATTGAGAGCAAGGTCACTCGATCAACTCGAACTTCCCATTAGAATTCCACCGAAAAAGATGGAACCTTGAAAAAGATAAAAAAGAGTGTTCCGACTCACATGATTCAGTATCGAATCCCGCGACTTGATTTCCGGCAAGTCCATGATGGGCTGATCAACCGGCACCGCGTCTTTTTCAGGAATGACCAAACCGCGCAGCTTGGAAATGCTCTTCCGCCTCTGTTCTATCAGCTGATTCAAACTGTTCCTCCTAGCGGTTTCGTTCTGCCTCCTGCTGAACGTCGACGCCAAAGAATTCGTCCTAGAAACCGTCATATTCTCCAGCACTTCCGCCGAAGTCTGGGGCTTCTCGTGCTCGGAATTGCTTCCCAAGGAGAAGCTCGTCGCTCGATAAAGCGTCGCTATCGACTGGCCTTTTTCCTCCGGATTTTCCTGGGGACTCCAGGAACCGTTGGAAGCGTAGGAAGCCGGGACCGAGCTCTGCTTGTTACCAGGAATGACCTTGGAAGCCTGACCTTGGTTTTCCGAAGCAACCGACGCGTGTTTCGAAGAAATTAGAAGTGTCGAAGGAACCGGCGATACCATCTTCGTGGAGTAGACCAGAGGCTCGGTCAGACTCGGGGACCTGTGGTTACGTTTACTGGCCAATTCGACTCGACTCAAATCGTAGGAACTCTGGGCTTTGTGACCCGCGACGGATTTCTCGTCCGAGAAAACGTCCTCCGAAGACTTGTGCTTCGATATCTTGATTTTGGAGTTGGTCGTCGGGAACAGAGGACTTTCCAAGCTATCCTGGGAAGAGAACATGGCGATTTTGTCCCTGACTGAACGCTCCGATTTGTCATCCTGCCGCCTCGAGTCCCCGTTCACGGAGAACTTTCGGGGCTGCTCGATTTTCGGGGGCCTGCTCAAGGGTAAAGGCGGCGGGGGCGAGCTCTTCTCTGCGAAGTCTTTGGGATCCGCCACCGGTGGCGACAACTCTTTGGAGTAGTAGTCGGTTATCTCGATCTTCTTCTTAGCGATCATGACTTCGGGACCGCTCTTGGCCTCGTGCATCTTTTCCGTCGCGTCCGCCGCGCAATTTCCTACGTACCTGTCATTCTTCGGAATTGCAGTTTGGTGCGGCTTTTCCGAGCTGGCTTTGGGGCTTTTGGGCGCTGCGAATTCGTACCGGGGTGAGCTCTTGAATTCTTGGTAGGATGCTGGAAACTCGTCCCCGTCCGGAGGTAGGCGCTGGCCCCCGCCACAATTGTCCATCCTACCATTTACCAAATCTGGAAGAAATGAAAGGGATTCGTGGTTTAGGATGTTGATTTTCCAAGCATCTTAATTCGAAACTCGTGTTTGGCGCGCACGAGTGCTTTTGCAAGAGTAATGGAAATGAACTGTTACGTTCTCGTCATGAAGAAACTCGTGACTCTTGTTCAAGGACAGATAAGTACGAATTATTGCTATTTTTTTAGAATATCTTGTCGTCTTCGGCGCGATCTGATACCGAACTGATTTCATATTCATCGAGCACCTGAAATGAAATTTAATATGTAATGTTTACCAAACCCAAGGATTTCTACATTCTAGCGAGCCAATGATAAACCATTACCATTCGCGTTATCGAAATCTGCCACGAACCCGTTGGAAAATCATCGCGGGCATCAATGTCCAAGGAAATTCTTTAAGTCGCCAATAAAATTTCATCTTCCGATTAAAATTCCGAGTTAATCTCAAACTGCCATGAATTACCCATGTCGCGGTTAATTTACAGTTTCGGATTTTCGGATTTTCGGATTCGGTGTGAAAAATCCGCGATGTCAACAAATCGGTTTCATTATTTGCCGAGCTTTCATACGGTGATGCAAATGTTTCGCTTAATTTATTCAGCTGAGTAAACAATCTGTTTTTTCCCTTCGATTCATTAAAGACTTTGTGTCTTTTTTAATTTATTTAACCGTCTTTTATCATTCCTATGTTGATGTAGAACATTTCTAAAGCTTCATTATTATGACCTTCTGAAGATATTACGATTTAAACATTTTTTAAGTCGAAACTTTATCGAGATTTTCAGATATCCCTAATTTGATTGCAAAACATCTAATTTTTCATGAACAGATAAAAATGAAAATATCCAAACACACTGATATACGTCATTGAAGAGTTAATTGATCAATCCAGCTTTATCTTAAAACATCCACGGTTAACCGGAACAAATGAAGCCTGAGCATATACAACGTAACATTTTAAAAGCCGATAAAAGTATTTTAGCGTAAAAAAGACTTCCTTGTGTGCCGATCGCGTAATTACAAATTCCTCGGGTTCACGGCAAAATTGACTTTCCATGTAAAATTCGATAATTATTATATTAGAGTGCAAATTATGCGATCATGTAAACCCAATTCCCTTGATAAGCGTAACGCACGAGCACACTGCTTATTCACAATCTGTTCGACATGACGGCGTTGCAGCGCGACCGGCTTCCATGTACGTTGACAGCCATGTAGTTATAAATTTTGCCCCCTTTATGCAACGCCAATAATTTCATTTTATTCGAAATTCACCGAGTGCTCGCACGATGTGCAATTACCCGAGTGTTAATAGACATGTTTTTATTAGTTCGCGGTACGAGAAAACGGGAGCGCGTTACATTTCACGAATCGGCAAATTAATTAGTCGCGCCGCAATCGCGGAATTTGATATATCGAATCCCCTGACCTTTCATTCAATGAAATATTCCGTCCGATAAGAGCGCTCGCGGGATCGTTGAAATTCAGAATAAATTAGCCGCTTTCGTGGATTTCGAAAAGGTTAATAATATCAAAACGTAAGTGCTAAATTATTAGGAAATGTTTTGAACAAGAGCTGATAATAATGCAATGGCGTTGGGAATATTAATGAATAGACAGTTATATAAATTTCATTGATCGGGTTTTGTGGTATAAAGGCGGTGACGAGTTATCCAAATCGGGCCCGGCGAACGGCCCAATCGGCAAACGTTATTGGACGATTGAAAGTATTGGCAAGATCACACCGCGATTCCGTTCGAATAATTCCGCAACGTTTCGGTCGTTTATCATAAATTACCCGGCGAACCCACGCTCGCTTTACCTTATTACAATATCGTTGAATTTTTGTCGCATAAAATACGTATTCCAATTTAAATTTTTTTATTCCCTCGAATAAGTTGCTTTTATTGGTTTTACTTGTCGCGTCGGGAAGTTTATTCCAGTTGTTATTGAAAAAATTGTCATTTCTTTTACAAATTTCGAAAGTTTTATTGGACAATGCCGAAAAATTGACAAATATATTGCAGCAAAAGTCGAAATTATAGCTTGAGAAAAGATTTATTCATTCTGATATAAATTAAAGAATTTTTTTACTTTGCATTTTGAGATTTATTTATGCGCTATTAGGTACTTGAGGATAATTTAATCAATTTAAGAACGTTAAAATGAGAAAATAAATGTTTTCAGAATAAGCTTTTGTCCCAGTAATGGACCACCTAAGCAAAATTCGAAATTCAAACGCTGATTTCCAAGTGAAAAATAACTTTTTAGATTCTGTTCTTTTCGTAAACAATGTAGAATTCTCTTAAGAACAAGTCGCATTTTTTATTTTTGTACAGTTGTAATTAGTTTTTTAATTACGTGCAATTAAGTAGTCGGAAGCACGAATGTGCTGGGAAAAACGTGATTACGATTAAAATTCAAAATTATTTTTAACTACGACAGCTTTTTAGTTAATAATAATCACGTTCTTTGTATTTCTTTCACGGCCCAGTCCATTACTGGGACATTTATCTTGACTAAAAACAAAATGGTAACAATTGGTTCTAAGCGGGAAAAACTGGTACCAACCAGTTAAACATACAGTACTAAAAAAACTCTGAAAATAATAGACGATACGCGTATAAAACGATGTAAAAGTTGACGCGTTTATATTATTCTGGGATTAAAAGTAAGAATTGTTTCGGTCGCTTACGTTTGCAGGAAACAATTGAACCGGACATATCCGAATATGTATCGTCGATCGCAGTAGGCGTAACTCTCCACTCGCACTTTCGATACGTAACATATTCGAAAACAAATTTCAAAATTGTCAATCACGATCCAGCTTCATTAGCAACTCGATCAGGCTTCATCTCCCGAGGTTACGAAAGCGAATGAAAACATATACATCGATCCCAGAAAACTTTTCCGTGCGGAGAAGGTGAATTATTGTGCCCGAGTGACCCACTTTGGGCCGAATAAAAGGAACCGTTTTTCTCGATTTGGCCCCAGAAGTTGCGCAACAGTAATGATCGTTCACATATAAGGCGTGGTTGGGGATTGCGTTTTCAATAAGACATTTTTTATTTTTACAATTTCTTCGTGCGGTTTGGACTCACGTCGAAACCCTCGCAATTGTGGCCACCTTTAATCGGACTGTTACACTGATTCGCGGGCGTATCGCTTACGTCGCTTTCATGCTCATTTCTGCGGTAGGCACACTTTCTTCTCTCATCTCTTTAACCGGACAAGGTCGGGCGTCATACAGTTTCGAAATCCGCAACTCGGATCCTATCGGGATTCGCATTATCCCCGCGTCCGAACGTTGCCGCAATTCTCCGGAGAGACAATTCATTATTATCTCCATCTCGATTTCGTCGTCTTTTTCCTGCTTTTTTTTCCATCTTTTTCGTTACTTTTCCTTTCCTGCGCGCTGCATTTTAATGCTGCCTCGCCATTCAGTCGGGCCTCACAATGGAAAAATACATTTTCTCGTGTCGAGATTAAAAGTCGCCGCTGGAATGAATAATTAGCTTCGTATTCTCTATCAGATGCAGATTAGGCCGTGATTATGCATACATTTGCAGCCCCTGAAATGCCGCGGAGAATTTTGAAACCGCGTTATCACATTTTACGATTCCGCGCTTTGGTCGCAATAAGATCATCGAGATTAAAGGCATTTTTTGCTCCGAATCGACTGTTTTGAAACACTCTTGGTCCCGAAGGAATCTTTTTCAAGGATTATGACATTGATCTTAAAGTTTATCGTCGCACGAACGTAACGTACGACGTTCGTGCATCACAACTTTCTTGTGGCGCAATTGTCTATTCTTCGACAATTACTGAGTCATGTTATTCTCACTGTCATAAAGAAACGTACCGAATGAGATTACGAATGTCGATTATCGATCAAGCACTTTTTGCTCCATGAATTTCAGTTCTAGTAACATTAAACGCGCCGAAGTATCTACTTAGGTACACATTCACATATCACTTTCTTATCGTACAACAGTTTGTTATATTACGAATCAATAAGCCCATGACATTACATTGTTGTTGTTCCAACGAACGTTCGTTGCAAGATTATTATCGATTTATGATTCGAACAAATTTTCCCGTTCAAATATTATAATTCATGCAATTTTTATCCTCGAACAAACACAACTGTAGCGGTTATTTATTTTTTACTGAATTACCGTACATTGAGAAGTAAAATGGGCAATAAAAAGCGCGACTCGATCAGTCCTCTAATTAATTTGAAAAGAAACAACGAACCAAGAATATTAAACTGCAATTCTATTGTCATCGGGGTAGTTAATGCTCCAATGTCCAAATGCGCCAACTTTCCTCTCATTTATTGGTCCGAGCCTTCGGCGACTAGATGCCTTATGAGGTCATAACTAAAGCCGTCGCGCGGAGGAGTTGTCCTCCCATTTATAACACGTCCGAACAAATGTCGATGGCTCAAAACACATGCAGCTTCGCGTGGCAAGAGCACGAGTAAAAGTAGAAAGGCTAGGCGCGCGTGATGCAACGCGTGAATCAGACTGTGCGACCGGCGGTCTGATTTCGTAACGGAGAATCGCCGGCGCTCTCCTTATCACTCCTCCCGATACCTCATTTCGATCGCCTCATCGGATGGGACTGATATCGCCCCTGCGACCCATCGGCGCATTGTTCCAGCTTCGTTATCAGGATTCTTGAAATCCAAAGCCGAAAAAAATGGGATCTAGATCGATACCGCGATACGGCGATAATTGTAAACGTTGCAAAAGTCCGAGGATCGCGGCTCGTGATCCTCATTTTTCAGCAGGTAGGCGTACGTAACCTGCTCCTGCATCATTCGAGCCATTACCTCCTACGTAAAGCTCTTATAAACCAAGTGCTACGGAGCACATTAATGGATGAAATATACTTGGGGGAAAAAAGAAGAGGAAGAAAAAAAAGGTCGAAGAAAGGAGGGGGCACGGAGAAAGGATAAAAAGTGGACTCACTTTTATCCGGTTTCTTATCCTCAGTCTCCGAGTCTCTTGCAATCCGCCTCACACAGTCCGTCTCATCTTGCGCTGCAACACAGTAAATTGTACACGTTTATAAATCAGAATTAAAATTACGTAAACAGCGTCGCAAGTGCTATTAGCTACGGTTATTACTCATTGCGAACTTCGTTTATTGAAATTCATCGTTTTTCACTGGCTTTAAGAGGATTCGGAACGAGCGTCGGCGTAACGCCGGCCGAACGTCGCTCCGACGTCGCATTGCGATTTCACGGTCGCTTTTGTCGTCGGGGAATGTCGACGAGGACCTTGAATTATTTTGAGAAATTGAAGATGGGGACGCATAAATTAATTGACTGTAAAGGACGCGCGAGAGAGACGCGGAGGAAGATTTTTTAAGCGACTGTCAGAAACAATGGGGCCGAGGCACAGCTGTACGCTTGACTTCAATTAACCCCGGGCTATTGAATATAATCGATGCATATTTACCTTTTTTTTTCGTCGCTTCCTAACCCACATTTCACTGAGGACATTTTTTATTCGTTCATTTTTAGTATAATAATACATCGGACAATTTCTAGTTCATTCTTGTTCGATTGTATCAACCGCAGTTTTTCGTCGCCTTGAAAATTAAGTAAATCTTTTTTGTTGAAATGACTAAAATTGTTCTCAGTATTAATTCCTCTGAAACTCGATAACTAGTTTCCAGAAACGTTAGTCGCAAATGATTCAATGATTCCCATTCAATAGCTTCATGACGGGAGTTTTTTTCAAACGTCAAAGTGAACTCAGCCAAGTTGAATATGCGTCAGCCGTGGATTAGTCACCGGCGTAGATTAGTTTGCTCTACTGTAGCGACTAATCACTCGCCGTATCAGCTTAATCAATTGTTCCTTTCTCCCTCTCGGCGTTGTAAAACACGTTATTCGCCGATAGAAATATTAATAATCGTGATTACGAGAGGCCAAAACACAGCCGAACTGGGTCATTTTTTTCCCCAAAGAGGATCCAGCGCAAAAAAACGCAACCTCCGAAAGTACCAAAGTCTCGTCAGGTAATTGGCAATTAAAAGACTTTGGTCATCGTAACAAGAGCGCGCGTTTAATATCCACAGACGAAAGTGCAGAGATAGAATAGCGGGAAGTTGAAATGAAAGGTACTAGAAGGAGGCAAAAGGGTTCAGCGAGCGGTGCGATGAGGAAAGGGATAAAAAGCGAGTCGAAAAGAATGAGAGAGAAAGAGCGCGCGAGGGCAAGAAAAATAACAAGAGTAGCCCTCTGGCTAAGAGCATGGGAGCGGGTGGCCTTGAGCAGGTCATCACCTCCGGCTGCGGTGAGGCTGTCCGCGTTGGACCATCTTAACTTCTCATTCTTCTCTTTGCTCCTTGAACCTCGTCTTACCCTCGCTAGTACAATCCGACACTATCCTTCTTTCCCAATGTCCCATCCACGGTTTCGGCACTTTTAACGAGCAATTTTCACAATTCTTCATAGATCTCGAAAGGTCTTTTCAGATCAAGAAGTTTTGCTCAAACTAGTCGGTTTTAGATCTGGATAAGGTCTAGATTAAACTTGAATTCAACTATAAAATGGAACATGAGGTTTAATGAAGATAAAAAATCAGGAGGATTAATTTAGGCCTAGATTCAACTAATAATTGGAATATTAAGTCCAATCTAGACCAAATAGATGTAAATTCAAGTCTCGATCAAGCCTAGTTAGCGCTTACCTTTTTTCACATGAGTCATCTTCTTTATATTCCGAAGAATTTGAGAAAAGGGTTCTAAAATAGCTTAATAAGATCGATTGATTCTTTCAGGACTCGTTTAGGGTGCCCGTGTCGAGAAGATAAAACGCGCCAGATTTAGAACTTCCTAATGCCCGATTTTGCTTTTCGACGGCGCGTGCTAGGAATCACAAATAAACCTCTCGTGCGACGTGTTCGAATAGATTTATCGGCACGAAAATAAAGTCCCGTATCAACAAGTTGATATTCTCGGCTGATAATTTTCGTATCTTAATTGAAGAAAATGTTCTTCTCGAAAGTTTTCTCGATGTCGCGTCACCGATAAAGAGTCGTAATTCATGACAATTAAAAATCTCGTTTTCCGCAAGGGACGAACCGCAAAGCCACAGCCATTAGGCCCGTAAACCTTAACTTTGACATGATTATTATGTTTATCCTTCTCATTCACTTAGTCGTGGCCTGCTTTTGTGGTCTAAACGAAATTGGTTCAGCGAAGCCTGAAAAATGCCGAGTTCCCGCGTTCACGGGTTGATTGGTAACGAAATAATGGCGCGTTTAGGAAGAAAGCTGCTGGATTTGACAAGCTCGATCGAAATCAGCCGAGCAACAATATATGGGAGGATGCAGTGTACCGGAACAACGTCTGTTAAGGTAAAGACTTTGATGCGCTCTTATCAGATACGTACTGATAGAGTCATGAACCGGGCTCGTAAAGATTAACGTTTATTATCGCAACATGTATCGCTGCGTAAGATATTAAGCTCACGTCGACATTCATTGCAATTCGATATAAGATATACCTTTCATGTTTCAATGACTTTTGTCAGGCAAATGCAGGGTGAAATTTATGATGTAACAACAGAGATGCTTTCATTTCAATTTGCCCTCGTGGCGTGCTCGATAAGTGATATTTGCATACGCCTTTTACATCTTTCCTTTCGCAAATAGCACTATCTCAAGCCAATGTAAATAGTTTTCTGATATCGAGACAGTTATTAAGGTTAATTGAACCGCGCCGGCTGCTGGCTTCCATTTCCATTTTCAAAAACGAAATAACCTCGCGGTTATTTCTTTTGCCGCGTTAATAATATGCAATTGCGCGCGCATTTTTCGAATAATTTCATTACCCCAATTAAGTCGTCTTTCCCACTGCGTTAAAGTAATAGCAAAGTCATGATCTGTTTTTTATTATTGCAAATTGTTTCTGGCATAATTACTCTTTAATTGCACGTAGAAAGTGTACGATTGTTTTAGCGTCGAATAGTCCAACATTGCTCGACATTTAGTTAAAACAATGTCGTAACAATGAAACCGAGAGTCGGGTGACCTTTTTCGCGAGTAAAGTGTCGGACGTTAAAACGCTCAACGACGCGAACCACCGTGCTTAATTAGTTATAATGCTCCGAACTCTCAAAGTCGCTACATTTGCATTTGTACCACCTAAAGGCTCATGCTCGTGTGAAACAGCCAAGAAAGTTTGTCGATTACTCTTTTTTCTAATTACGGACCATTCGGATCACTTAATTACTCGACTTAAAAAATGTTTATAGGCTTTCGATATCTCTGTACCCGCGTTTCTACGTGCTTTATGTCAATGTAATTATTTTACTTTGAAACTCAAACACATTTTCTTTTCGCATGGCAATCGCATTGCGTGATTTCAACTTGTTCGAAAAGCTCATTCGCACTCGTAGAAATAACTTCTGACTCGAGAAACTGACATTCTTTGAGGTAAGAAACCCTGGCGAAAATAGGAAGTTGCGAAGTTGCATAAAGCTTTGGAAAATTATATAAACCGCTACAAAATGAATACAATTAATGATTTTAAAAAACTATGAACAATCCATTTGTTATGAAATTTTGAACGCAATGACCCAATAAAGATAAACCTGAGTATATTTTTTTTCCTCTTACGTTTCAAGGTCGTATCCTATAAATACTTTGATTCCGATCAAAAATGTCTCAGATTCGTAATCTATCAATAAAAATGAAGTTTATCGATTCGATTATTTACTGATCGTAAACTGCTCTGCCTCAACAAAAAAAAACTCTTCCCCCTTATCAATTCACGACGTAATTATGAAAAAATGAATCGAGTAGTAAATGAATAGCCGCGAAGACGATTTAGGAAGGAGAAAACCTTAGTTCCGAAATCATAAAAATCGCGGTGCGTGATTTCAACTCCAGAAGATACGTGCATTTGCTTAAAAACCTCACTCGAAAGTGGCGTAGTTAAAAGCTAGCTTTTTCATCGCTGATTCGCGGCGTATTTATCGCGAAATGAATAGTTGCGGAGAAGATTTAGGAACGAAAACAGTACGAGTATTTAGAAGAGGGTAAAGGTAATAAATGGGTTATGGCAGCGGTTGATACAAGAGGAAAAAAAAAAGAAAAGGCAAGATTACATCGGAAATGGTAGCACAATTAGTCCATTCATCGGAGCATCAGCGCATCCTCGTGCATGCGTATTTACCAATACACGCAGGCTTCCAGTGCGTGCCGTTAATAAATTCATGTACGGAGCTTCTCGCATGTTATTATACTTCTTCACTTATATGAATGCTCAGTAGTTAGTTTATCGTGGCAGGCGCCAACTACTCAGACACTTCGGCTCACAAAATGTGAAGAGAAAACAGATTAATGCGGTCCACTTTGGTAATATGGCCCGGCTCGATTTCTCAACTGCATATAAAAATGTTTAAATATGTTGCTCGGGGGAGCAGCCTCATTAGCGACGGCTGATTTCCAGTACTTAAAGTATGATTGATTCATTGCGTCCTTCTCGGGGGGGGAAATTGTTTTTTATGCGCCGAAACGCAAGGACGAAAGGCCAATTTTTCGGCTCTACCAAAAGTGAAATTTCGGGAGATCGAAAGGACGGCTTCACTAGCGCGGATAGATTTTTTTGCAGCAGGTGCAACCCGTCTGCCGCAGCTGCTAGAACCTAAAATTAAGTTCTGCTTGCAGCGGCAGCAGCTGGCGCTGCACTTTGACACTAAAACAAAGGGATGAAGGTATCAAGTGGCGGGAAACCTTTAAAATAGCGGAAAGCTCGGGTTCGGGAGGAGGCAAAAACAGGCGGATTGGATTACGAGAAATTAATGAATGAAAAACATCTCGCATCCCCTTATCTCAGCGTTTATCAGGAATTTTAAAGAGCAACGTGGGCAGTTGAAAATTATACGCTACATCGGCATTCCGATCGTCTGATATAAAAAGTATTGTTCCATAGAATTTATCGCTAACGAACGAACCGAGTCGGCTTTTACCGGGACCGAATTTACCTTCATTATGGATTACTCGAAACAAACAAAAAATCGCACAAAGCGCTCGAAAAATGCTATTCGTATCTTTATCTTCCAAACTCGCATCTGGCATCGAAGACCACATACGCCGCGATTTCTTAACAGGAAATTCCGTGACGAGTTTGTCTATTTTTGGCGTCTTCTGGAAGTTCTTGACTCATTACACGAGCTTCGGCTCCGAATTAGTCACGAACTTTCTTCGTGAAAAATGTTCATCGTGAAGAAGAAAAAAACAACGAATTGGTACTTCGTATCTGCATACCAGAGGTAGTTTATTCCGCGCACTTTTTACTCGCCTTTTCTGTTCTATCTTACGCTTGGCTACAGGGTACATCGCGGATCGAAAAAAAAAGAAACATTTGTTGTATACCCTTGCAATTGAATGCTCGGTGGTCGCAGTCCCTCCATCGCGAATAAAGAAAAATGGCCGAAAATGCGCGCTTCCAGGCTGAAAAATGAATAGACCGCGGCCTTGCGCACGTATCATGTACGCATTGTCAAGGCCGTGACTCACGTAATTTAATAATACAAATATAAATAAGTCCGCTTTCTCTTCTGGAACGTCTGCTTGCGAACGCACGAAATAAACGAGCGAAGGGTAAAAAAAGTAACGCCCGAAACGTCCACTGGTGATTAATGGCTAATAAAATGACCGAGAAATTTATAATTTCATTTTGTCTTTTCACAGCGACGTGATTAACAGAGCCTCATTATTCCTCGATTCCAGCTTCAATTTACCCCTCACAAAGGACCCTTTCGAGTGGTCCCGATTGTTGCTCCGTGATTTATGAATATTAATGACTCGGAAATGACGGAAAAAGTGACGATTTTCGCCCCGGAATACGAAGCTCGTTACAGATTACCCGCTATTTACGGATGCGAACTTTTTTTTCATCCCGTTGCAAATTGGCTGTTAATTGGAGCCTATAATTAGTCGCGTCGGGGCGGGAAACCGTCATTTTCGCACGCGAGGCTCAAGGAATTTTTCCCCCGACGAAGAAACAATGAGCACTTCCATAAACGCCAGCGTTTTGTTGACTCGAAACATATTGATTCAGGTCGCGATAAAGAGTGTTTTTTGTCCCAAAATCGTTTGCCTTGCACTCGAACCCCGGCGATTTTAAAGCTATTTTTTGTCGCGGAAAAAAATAGCCAGAAAAAATACGAGGGAAGACGAAGACCGTTTTTGAAGGTTGACAAAATATTTTTCGAACAAAAACGTCGGAGTGACTCACGTGTTTGACAGGCGAAAATGTCGCATTGCAAAAAGTCACTTTTCCGTGAAAAAATTCGACGCGCTTGAAAACACTCGCGAATAAATGCTCGCCGGTTCCGAACCTCGAGCGGAGAACCTTCGCGGTCGACGCTCAACAAGAGACTGGCGAACGTTCTCCGCGAATCGTTCATCTCTGACTTTCCTTTCGACCAATAACGTCGCTTCCTTACGAGAATACCAACATCAGAAGAGTATCTTTCTTCTTCGTTTCTTCGTACCTCTCTCTTTCTCTCTTTCTCCCCTTATGGTTTCTCTTTATTTTTCTCCCTTGCTCTAATTTCTTCTTCTTCTTCTTCTTCTTCTTCTTCTTCTTCTTCTTCTTCTTCTTCTTCTTCTTCTTCTTCTTCTTCTTCTTCTTCTTCTTCTTCTTCTTCTTCTTCTTCTTCTTCTTCTTCTGCTTCTTCTTCTTCTC
>JABFQM010000781.1:0-28813 GCA_022816865.1 Zelostemma sp. ZL-2020
TTTATCTTACAAAATAATGATTATGTAAAAATAATTTATTCACAAAAAACATGCGCTACTATAGCCTCTAAATGGCTGTATTTTTTTTAAAATGTTTATTCAATATTTTTTCAAACTTACGATTTACAAGATTTGGTCAATACTTCTACGCGTTTCGAGCGTATCGTCGGTTCTTCGATCCGGCCCCTCAATTTTTAAAATTGCAGCACACGGCTATAATGGGTTTTCCCAAAGAACAATGTCGTACGGCTTCTAATTGATAAATAATAGTTAGCACATTAAGAAAAGTTTACGATCTCGTTCTTTCAATTTATAATGGGAGGCACGTGAGATTCTTGAGACCCCCCGCGTGCCCCATGAAAAAGATAATTTTCTAATCTCTTGATAAAATTTTGTCAATGTCTTCTATAAAAATTGCTTACAGTTCAATTACCCATGTATCATGCACAAGTCACGCGCAGACATTAAAAATACACATTTTTATTAATGACTAAATAGTAGTATTTTAATTGTTAATGTTATTGATGAAAGCCTTGCGACCTATTTACAACAAATTCTTTCATGAAGTGAATGACGAAATCATGATCCGAAAAAATTTAAGTGAAAAAGAACGGTCAAAAATGCGGTTTTCGAATCGCGGGGTTGTTTTCTTGCGGCTTCGTTTCTCAAAGACACTTGTTTATGCAACGCCAAGCATCCAACAAAACACTCCAGGTATTCTTTACGGCGTCTTCATTTGTGCAACAAAAACCCAGACACCACGAGCTCCACGATTTCTTTTTTACGAGCGCCGTAAAGATTATCTTGACCTGCACTTTTTCCTTTGTCATCGGAAAAAAGGAAATGATGAGCAGCCCTGCGAACTCGCTTCCTTTTTTAGGGAAGATTACCGACACAAAAAAAACCATTCGACCTTTTTCACCGCGGAAAATTCACGGTTCGTTACCGTTCGGAGTGCAGAATTTCATTGACCATTTTTTTTCCTTCCTCGTTTTTTACACGTCCACGGAGTCAAGATTGCGGCTATTTATAAGGAGCCGGACGGCACTAAGCTAACGATCCCCGTGCGCGTTTATTACGCACTATGAATCGCGCCACGCGCTGGAGAAAACGGCCACCCTCCAAAGAGAGCATAAAAAGCGAGAGAAGAAAAGAAAGACGGTAGCTGGAAACTGGCGTGGGGTGAAGGAGCGCAAGATCGCAAGGAGGGTCATTCGAATCGGGAATTGAATGCGGAAAAAAGCGTGTGCCGCGTGGACAAAGAGCGAAAAAAATATCAATTTCGAAACCCAAATATATGTCTGACCAGCCATACGGTCTCTCATTTTTTTCCCCTCCGATAATTCGAAAAACCGGCGTTAATCTTCAACGGCATTTTCGAGCTCTACATTATTATTAACAAAACCGTTTGTCTCTGTATTTTTTATCGAAATCATTGCAAAAATGGCGACCCTAGGTATATGTAATGAGAAACATGGCAGCCACCATTGCTACTGATGAAACTGGCTTTGGTCAAAGGGTGTAGCAGGAACGCCTAAATCCCCCGAAAAAAACTACCCTCCCGGGACTTCACGACCAAAAGGGGATGCTATCGCAAAGTTGCATCGCAACAACGACCGGCGCCATGGAAATGAAAAAAATCACTTCCTGAATCTTCTTTTATTCATTTCGACAACAATTCCTTTGTTTCTTCGCTTGACCTTGAAACGAATCCAAGATTACACCACAAAAGTTAATTAATTAATCGCGAAACAGCTTGTAAAAGCGTGTAACAATAATTATTCAACATTACAACTTGTTTTACGTGTTGGCGCAAAAAGATACGACTTCGATTCATCTTCGGCGTTTTTTTCGTGATGACAAAATACGGCTTTTGGAATCGGAGAATTAAAAAAATCGATATGTAACCAATACGGAGGAGAGAAATATGGGGATGGCGTTAGCAGATGAACCATAAGTATGGGTCAACCCCGCACGCGAGCGTGGGTCAGCTGTCAGTTGTTTGTCCTCGGAAGAGAACGTGGAGCCATTTGTGCGTATGTGCAGGCTGCAGCGGCGGATTCTGTATAACGAACGACCACGAAGTACCCTAAGCCAGTGACCATGCATAGCGGCTACAGTATATTTCTATGGGTTCGATCCCGGACCTGCGGACGAAATCGAAATTGCCGATGGAAATCGAAGGCTTTCATTAGAAATATTTTTCGTGGATTTAATTACGAGGGAAACAAGTTATCCGCGCCGATGCTATTCTTCTTTTCGAAAGGCGGGTCCGAGTATTTTTGTATGATTAATTATTGAGTTCCCCGAGTGTAAAAATGGACGAGGCAAAAAAGCTGTCCTTTCAATGGCGAAACATACGTTGGCCTTTCCGTAAGGCTTTCTTTTTTGTTGATTTTGGGAAAATCGTGGGCGAGCATTGTGCATTCGGAAAGAGTTGCAGTCTCGTACCTGAAGGGTTGAGCGAGTGTGCTGGGGCGTTTAAACAGCTGGGCTTTATTCTTTCTTTCGCACTCCGGGACGTGTCAACGTAGGATAATATTTTCATATTTCAGCTTGAATATCTGTTTTTATCAATCGTTATTTTACGTTCGTAATACAAATTTGTCATAGGTTGTTAAGCTGATTTATAAGAAGCGATAATTGCTCCTCGTTTTCTACTCCGTTTGTTAGGAAAGTAATTACACAAAAAAATAGTACATTGTGTAACAAGTGCGGGTAAATGGATTTGTTGGCGAATGTAACGTTTGCCGAACGAGCGAAGCGAGTGTGGCAATCACATGAGTCGACAAATCCATCCCGCACATGCTACACACCGTAGTTTTCGTAAAACTGCATGGAAGGCGCAATTTTTGCCGCGACAAAGTTATCCGCGAGTGTGAAAAATGGCGCTTTTCGTGCATGTGTTACGAAAAGTATATTGCGCATCAAGAGGACAAAATGGGTATTTTTAGCGCGAGTAGTCGTAGACCGCGAGTACTGCAAATAGCGTGAGGCGTAAAAAGACCTTGTCCCCCGAAACACACACGATATTTTTTATGCGCGTCGGTCAAGTTGAAAGTCACAAACTTTGAGCTTAACGTAATAATAATAATAATAATAATAATAGATAAATAATGCTAGCGTTATTTTATCAGGTATAAAAAATAGTATTTAATAGCTTCTACGTGCCTGTTTATGAACAGAGCGATAAAGAAAAATCTTAATTACAGAAGAATTGATAGAGTATTTAAAATTGTTAGAGTCATTGAACTTAACGTCGGCGATCGTCGTCGATATAAATGTGAAGACTTGAATTTGATATTGCGTTCAGTCGTAAAATTAATGAATTACTTTAATTTAATTAGTAGTATGCAGATAACAAGCCAATTAGGCTGGTGGTGAAGAAATCATACAAGGCTATGAATTTTCATTCTCTCCATTGTAATTGATGAGATTTAAAAATCACTAGAAGACTAATTTTGTGCATTGATTTTTCATAATGTTTATTAACTATTTAGATTGATAATCAACAAATGTTCGAAATCATAAAAATCTTCATTGTAGAACGGAATTTGCGGAGGCGAAATATGTACATTTTTTTCTAAAACGTTTCCCGAAAGGTCGACATCTTGAGCTGTTTGACTTCTGCGTTGTCTCAGGGGACAATGCATTTGAGAAAACTGGACGAGCGAAAAGGGCTGCAGCGCTGACCGCAAACTTTTTGAAGTTGTTCCGATACTTACCTGAGTTTGCCTCCAGGCACAAAGTTACCCGTGGATTAGAACAATTAGTACGAAAGTGCTCAGCAGAAGCTACGCGGAACGGATTTATGACACACTTTTTCTCCTGCCAAAACGAGTTGGGACCTTGAAATTCATGGATTGCAAAGTGTTTCATATATCTCGGGAAAAAAGGAGTCGACAGGTTTACACCCGCCGTAACTGATGTGCCGTATTTTGACTGCTGAAAAATTTGGTTTCCGTCAACTGGAAAATTGCTTAGTTTAATCCTCTTAGCCTTTTGAAGTGAGAAAAATTTCTGAATCACAGCGCTGTCTCCCAAGGTTTGAAACATACAACGACGCGAATTGCGAACTTCGTCGAATTACCGTAATGCTTTCTCCACCCTGTTACCAAAACATGACAGAGAAGCCTTTCAAAGTTAAATGACAGTGCTAAAATTCTGTTCCGGCAATCATAAATTTCCGAGCGTTTTAAAGCCAACCGAAAAGTCACTTCAAAAAATCTGCTGCCGGTTAAGGCTCGCACATTTTCTCGTTTGAATAATTTACGACCCGGGACGCTTCGGTTCCAAGTCAGTTTAAGGGTCAAAATATTTGCCAAGTTTGAATTCCAGGAGCTGAAAAACACCTTTTTTTCTTCCTTCTCTTTTCCCGATGGCCTGATGGATCAGTCATTTTCGATCGCCAAGAGGGCATTGTTTAATCTTCTTAAAAATTAAAGATTAGCCGAGTCAAGGAAGCGGAATAAACTCTTTGGGAAATCTCGGATTATTGGCTAGAACAAACAATCTCAAGCCTTTTACCATATAATTCGTCATTCGTTCCACAGAAAGGTTAATTTTATTCATTTAAAAAATTCCCATTTTCGTGCCGTTTGACGGTATCAGTATTTTTAAAACATGTCAACAGAAAGTCATGGTAATCAGTGTACTTTTCCACTTGTCCATAGACAAGTAGACAAGTAATAAATTAAAAGCTCCCTTTCAATGTCGTATTTTCAGAAATGCTTCGATTTCAATCAGTATTTATCGAAAATACGATTTGTTAACTTTGATAAACGTACTGACAGTGTATATTATTTAAAAAGCATTAGCCACTCATTTTAATTTTAATGGTTCTTAGCCTATATATAGTCGTGACATTAATGTAACTGATTAATTTTAATCAGCTCTATAGCTCAACCCATTATTCTAAATAACAAGTGGAAAATAAATGATGTCATTTATACTTTTTACTAGTTCGAGTCTACGTCGAAGAAGCTCAACGCCCGCTTCGACATTTTTCTTTTACTCTGGCAAGTTTTTGTGATCGTGATTTTCGGGAAAAGATTTTAAAGTTAAAAAGTGACAGAACTAAAAGTGTCATAAATCGAGGTGCGGAAAATAAATAAGCCTGCAAGCTTTGTCGGCACGGAAAATTGGCTCTGAAAGGATTAAAGGTACGCCCATTGCACGCTTTAAAATACGTTTTACAAGTTATTCAACGTCCCGAAAAATTTTGCAGCGTAACATTGACCCGCCGCTTTTCCTGGCTCCCTTGGACCCTTTTTCGTCCTCTGCAAATGTACAAGTTGCCCCGAGTTTTTAATCATTTTTCAACTGTGTCGGGAAGGGATGAAAATCACTCGGAAAAATGCGAACGAAACAGTTTATCATCGAGAACGGTGAAAAAAGCGACGCAATAAATTTGTCTTGTCCTTGCATATTCATTCGTCCGCGCTTCTTCTCCGTAAGGTTCACAGGGGGGCTCGTCAACTTGGAGAAGAAGTTGCTCGAAGAGGAAAAAAAAGGGAAGGAAAAACTTTCTCGTGTCGGCGAAATTGAAGGGAGAAATCGACGAAAGAGGGGAAAAAGGAGTGCAGTATCTCCGACAGCCCAACTTTTCTTACAAAAAAAACCAAGCTGCAAAATGTCGGACGCCGGTTTTTACCTCGAAAGTTTATCTTGCCGAAATAAGAGAATCGGAATTTCGAAGTAAAAAAATGTCCGAGGGATCGAAATTAATTGCGTTTTATACGGAAAGTGAGATTTTGTCGGGAAAGAAGTAACATTTTAATGGCTGAAGAGTTTAATCAGTGTGCCGATAAAAATCGAGTCGAAGATAATCGAAGATAAATCGAGGGAAGGGTAAACTGCGCGAGAAAGGTAGAACCAATTGGAATGGCGCTCGTGTTTCCTGCGGCTCGCATTGGCTGCTCCGATCGGTGGTGGGGAGCAGGGTAGTTAGTAGTCCCTTGTAAATAATGCACCCTACCTCGCGAGGCGTAAGACCACGTTGTGCCTCGCCGGTTTGCATCAGTTTGAAACGTACTGTCGACGAAAGCGCTGCAGCCCCGCATGTTTAACCACTTTTTTTTCGAAACCGCTCGGAAATCACGACCGACACGTGACTTAGAGTTGCTTTTCCGAACTTTCCTCTTTTTTCGACGTGTAACGTTCCGTGATTCGGGCTTTTTTTACGAACGAGTGTGAAGTGCTCGTGTATACTTCCGAGTTTTTTCGACGCATTCATGCAAGTCCAGGACTTTGTACATTTTGGCGGCGATCTACAAAGGTATGGAAACTAAAAATCCTTTATTTCCGTACGATTCATTCTCGAGTACATTCTAACTACGCGGAACAATGATTTTGGAACGATGGGACATTTTGTATCCGTACAATATCGCGTAGAATGTAACTCGTTCGATTTGTATTTTCGCGGTGCAACTTCACAATTGCGTGACCAATGAAGAAAAAAGGACTGGAAAACTTTATTAGAATTTATGCAGAATTCAGCAGATTACAACTCGATTTTTTTAGAAAAAGGGGGGGCATGAAATTTGAACATTGAACTTGACCTCGAAAGTTGAATCTGATAAAAAAGCCATATCTAGAAAAAGATAAACAGAAATTCGTTTTAAAACAATCTTCACAATTTTTAAAAATATCATTACCGATCAACAATTATTTGTTGAAATTGTTTTATATTTTTATAAACTCGTTGAAATTCGTTACGCGAGATTTTTGATTGAAATGTAAAAAAAGTTTTGTTGGCTTTAGAGCCACGTATAAACTAAGCAGTGCGGGAATGCGATGAATTTTCTTTATTTTTACGAGCCGCTTTGTCATTGGGAATACATAATAATAAACAGAGAATCGACCTGGGTCGAAAACGTGATTACTCTCGATTTTTCGGTAAATAAAAGTAGTTGACGCTTTTTTTCCTCACCTTCCGTCAACTACCGCTGACCATGATAATGTATTGCACGAAAAATCCGGCCGTTCACACGTGCGTCTCATTTTCTTGAAGGCTGTAGAGAAGGACGCTTCGTCACGAGGTAACAAGCATTCAAATCACCCTTATTTTATCACGGTTTTCGCGTGTTGCGTTTTTTGATACAACATTTTCGTTCCTTCAATTTTGCATTCAACAATTTCACGAGAATAAGTTGTTTCATACGAAAACTGTAAGTTTTAATTCAAAAAAGGGAACGGGAAAGTCGATATTTACGAAAAATGTTGGTTTTTAATGTTTGGTGAAACTCCGTAATTCGGTAATTATCAAGGTCCAATCCCTCGGAGCAATAATCTTCACTATTTATTTATATTTCTTAATTCAGAATTAAGAAATATAAATGGTGAAGGCCATTGCTCCGAGGGATTGATCATGTTGTTTTTTGTTTCTAAAATCGATCGATAAACATTGTAAATGTTTATCGATCGATTTTACACAAAGCTGCCGTTTCAGAAACGTTTTACAATAAAAACGTTGACAAAATTAGTTTTGTTATGTAACAACTTTTGAAGAACGAATTTTTGATAATTCCAGTTACTTTGATTTTATTTGTAACCGTTTTAAACAAAATCACATTGTTTAAAACATTTTTCCGATTCAAATTTTACACTTTCATAATTGTTTATATGAGAATTACACAAAAATATCTTGGAATTGAACATTTTTATGTTTCGATAAATAATTGGAAAGAAAAGTAGAAAATAACATGTACGGAAAATGTTTATTTTTATTTCTAATGCGACGAAAAATCATTCTTTGTGCTTCGAATCGATCAAAAAACATTGCAAAAGTTTGGACGAAACGAAAATGTTGCTAAACTGAGTTTTATTATGGAACAACTTTTATAAAACGAATTTTTCATAATTTTGGCTCTGCCATTTTTATACAAAAACGATATAAAAATCGTTTAAACTTGAGAAATTACTCTTAAACAAAAGCCCAGTTTTCAATACGAATTTTACACCTTTAGTTGGAAAGCCAAAAAAGTTTTTCATTGTTTTGTATGTATTTCGAAAAAAGTATTGTTCCTTGCGCGTCGTAAGTGCTAAAAAATGTGCATAAATTTATTGGAATTTGTTGAAATTGTAATTGAAAAGTACGACCTTTTCTATTTACTATTACAGTAATTTCCATTCACAAACAGCATTGAATAATCATTCAGTATCGATTTATCATTTTAAAACAAAAGCTCGTTATTTCAACTATTATACAATAACATTTTTGAAAAATTATTTTCCCGATAAAAATTTCAAAAACTCACAAACAACTTGAAAATATGTATTATTTTTGTACTTGGAGATAAGTTTGATAACACCAAAACAAACTCACACACTATTATTTCCCAAGTTCGACACGATAAACTTAATCCTCGGAAATTCCAAAAATGCTCGGTTCGATATTCCCTCGCCATTTAAAATAAATGTATTCCTACTACGTGAAAAATCGCACCTTTGAAAAAAGTCAAGAACGCCCCATTCTTCCGAAAACTTCTTTTTTCTCTGATTCATTTTCGCCATTAGTTTAAACGTCAGCTAACCGTGATGGGAGGAGAAAAAACGTCGCGACGCGTCAAAAGAATGCCCTCTTCTCAAGTCAAAGGCGAGAGAAAATAGACCAACCTTGACTCCTGTCGATTCCCAAAAAGAAAACCCGAGAAAACGCCACTGTTATTCGCAACAATACAAAGAACTCGCAACCGGTAATTTCGGTAATTTTACAAACGCACAAAGCCGCATGCCCTGTCAAAAATGAATGACTAAGTTTTCCTTCGAAAAGTGATTCTTCAAGGGTCATTTGCATAACCCGACGAAAGCCTGTCGTTAAGGGTTGTTTGTTTTCCGATCTCGTACCCCTACCGTTTTTCCCGGGAAGAAGACAGCTCGGAATTAGCTTATTTATGGCGCTGCCCATCTTGCGCTTCTCTGGATTCTGGAATACAAAAGTAAGCGGACCGTTCGTGCCCCGAGTTTCGAGTTCGGGAATGCATAATGCGCCCCTCCACCATTGCTCCACTTGAATAAATCAGCATACCGTGAGCCACCGGGCAAAAAGTGACCGGGGCAAAACAGGGTTTTACCGAAAAACCATCGTACCTTTCGGCCCCGTGACTGGCCTCGGCCGCATTTGCGCGACGAGAAAGTCCCTTTTCCGAGAACTGCAGCCCGTGCACAATCGAACAACCCCTTCTTTCGCGAGCATTCACATTTTAGATCATATTCTCTTCCTTTGACGTTTTTTCCCCGGGCATTCACGCGCATTTGAATACGGGAAATCGAAATGTGGCCGTCTTTTATCCCCTTTGAAAATAATTGATGAAGGAAACTTTTTACCCGTTCCGAGCTCAAGCAAAAAAAATGTCTCACAAAGAACGCGCGCTTTGCTTCGAAAAAGCGACGGCCAACGAAAAAGTTCTTCGGAAGAACTGGAAACTTACGAAAAAGACAACGTAATTTACGCATTTTGTTTTCTGCGTTAATGCGCTTATCGATGAGTCAAAAAATAATCCTATTCATTCGATAATCCGGGTATTTTTAGTCAAATTCGTAAGCTTTGGACTCCGGTTTTTCCCAATTAGTTCTGCTTTTTGCTCAATCCTTGGCAATTGATGAAAGTTGGGTAAAAGATTGCGCGATTTTGGGCATTTTGCAGGCCCATGATGAGAGGGCATTGGAACCATGCTGCACCGGTAGCAATTACGTCTGGGCAGCATCTCCAGCAACAGCATCAGAGCATGGCTGAAGAACAGCAACAACCCCTGCTTTCAGCAGCCACGCCCGCTTGGGGTCTTGTGGACAGCGTAGTGTCGGTGAGTAATCGCCGCCCCATATAAAGAACACCCCTGCAATATCAAATCCAACTCTCTCTCTTTCTCTCCTCCTCGCGATTTCTTTCCCCTATTAACTTTAACCCCCTGCATTATACACAAAATGTCCGATACCGTACTCGATTTATCGCTTTTTTCTTTCCCTTTTTCTCCTCTTTTTTTGTTACTCAAAATTATACCCTATCGGCGAGCAATTTTTTATGCAACGCAGTACAGAAAAGTGTATTTTTCGTTCCTCGCGGAGCGACAAATTCCACTGTTTTGCATAAAATATCGCACTCAACGGGTGCAAGGGATTAAAGAAAAACCCCCCCCCGAGCACCCGTTAAGTAATGCACTATTCACGTGATTTCCACGCTTCGTGAATAATACACCGTGAAGGGCTTCGGGAGATGAAAGTCCGAAGAATCAATTTTTGTGAGGAAAAAAAAAAGACTCGTCATCGAACCCTTCCGCTTATACAAATAAAACCGACCACTTTCGTTTCGAGTCCCTCGCTTCTATTTTTCCCCATTTTCTTTCCGTATGGTCCACGGCTGTTTACCAATGTGCAGACCTTATGCACTCTCTCGTATTGATTTTCCAAACGTCCCAAAGTTTCGAGGAAAAGTGCCGACGGGTTGTTAAAAAAAGCTACGAGGAAAGACAAACAAAAGTATCGTTTGCATATTTTTTGGGGGCTTTTTTCGCAGATGGAGCCGGCCGTGGAGAAACTCGACTCCGGCGGTTTTTCGGCCACGCGTTTCACGAGCGAGTCCCCGTCCCCCAGGAGTCGGGGTTGCTCGGAGACGCTTCGGGAATTCTGCCATTCGCCGGGGAGTTCGAGTTTTCAGGAATCGTCGCAAATGCATTATCCTCCCTCGCTCGATTACAGCGCTCAGGCGATCATAAAAACCATGCCGACGGGGAAATACAACGGGGAGATGCAAAGGGAAATGCGCGAACCCTCGTCCGAGCACGAAATCATGTCCGAGTTGGAAATGAACGAAACTTCTTCGGAGGTCGAGGTGGAGGTTCAGCGACAGGGCGAAAATTCCTCCGATGTTCCGGCCAACGAAGTTTCCAGCACCGTCAAACCTGTCAAGAAACCATGCCGCAAAAATATGGCGTGCCCTATTTGTTTCCACAAGGAAGACAATCGGTAAATATACAAGTTCGATTTTTAGGTCATAAATTAATTACTAGAAAAATGATTAGAACGTATGAAAGACTGTGGTGAACTTTTTGTATTTTCCGTACTTTTTCGTAGTTTTTCATCAAGTTTCTCTGCATTTCTGTGCAACTTTGTACTTTTGACGATCCATTGTAACTTTTTATTGCGTCGGAAAATATACAATTTCATTGACCTCCATCGAGTGATATTTCCTACAAATTTATTTAATAATGAAAAAAACCCCTCATTTCTTGCTCGTTTTACCAGTTAATTTATTTTCTTCTTTATCTTCATCGACTGAATGGAAATATGAGATAATATTTCTATTTTCGTACAATTTATAATAAGTGCTTTCATAATTTGGTATTGTTTTACTGGAAAAATTAAACATTCTCATATCAATAGTAATCTCATATCATTCAACAATTGATAAGGCATTCCGAAACGATTTTCAAAACAAGAATTAAGGCCAAACTCTTTTCGAGTGTTTAAAAATAAATTGCATGATTAAAAAAAAATCACCTATCATAATGTTGATTTCAAAAGTTGAAACGACATCATCTTTCCATAGGGACGTTTTCCTGGAACATCTAAAAACTCACTGCATCTTCATTCAACAAGGGACTTCCGAAGACTTCAACCCAGAAGAAGAATGTTCCGACGAGGAAAACGATCAAAGTGACGATCCCTCGAACCGCACCCCCCACATTAGACCCGATGGAAAAGTGAAAACCTTCCAATGCAAAAAATGCCGCAACATCACGTTGACTAAATATGATTCTTGGATCCACCAGCGCGAGCACATCAAACCCGAAAAACTGTTGTTCTGCAAACTGTGCCCTTTCAGCACCGAGTACAAACATCATTTAGAGTACCACATCAGCAAGCACAACGGTACCAAACCCTGGAAATGTCCTCGATGTCCTTACACCTGCGTCAATAAATCCATGCTAAACAGCCATCTCAAATCGCATTCTTCCATCTACCAATACCGCTGCATGAGCTGTGGATACGCCACCAAATATTGCCATTCTCTCAAGCTTCATCTCAGGAAGTACCTGCACAAACCGGCAACGGTGTTGAACCCAGACGGAACACCGAACCCCGTAAACCCCGTAATCGACGTGTACGGTACGAGGCGCGGACCCAGGATCAAAACCGTGAGCGAGAGCACCGTTGGGAGCAGCCGGAGCGTTCAATCAGAGAATACCGCGAGTCCAAGTGTTCAAATCCCGGTTCCATCGACCTCTGGAAAAGGGATCAACGGCCAACGTTCAGCCATTCAAGACACCGTGCACTCTAAGAACGTCAATCCTGTTCCGGGTCCTTCGTTTCTGCAAAGACCGTGTCCTCTTTATCAATCTCTTTTTGGTAGTCAACACATGTTTCCAGCTCATCCTACGTATTCAGCGGAGGAAGCAGCGCAGATGGAGATACTGAAAAACGACCCCGCGTTTTTAGAATATTTGAGACAGGTGCAACAGTTCCAGGTGAACGAAGGAACGACGCAACAATTACCCCAGGAACCACTGCCTCAATCAAATGTAACGAGTGATTCGAACGCGATCACTGTCAAGCTGGAAAATGAGGATGTTGAAGAACAACAGGTGAGTTATGGAAAGTTTGGAATTGTTGGATGGAAATTGAACGTTTGCTTCTTTCAGTCTGATGCTACATCGAAGCACGAGAATCTGGTGAAAGCTTTGAAAGCTGGAACGACGCCGTTGGATTTGAGCAAACCGGAAGTTAGCCCGTCTTCGAGTGAAATTCCCTCGTCCCAGGCGCAAAATAATAAGAGGAGGCGGAAGGGTAAAGCTGTGAAACTCGACCAGCGCGTGCTTCAAGCTGATTCGGATTGCGAAGAAGAGGAAGAGCAGCCGAAAAAGAAATTGTTCAACGACGAGACGAACCTGCTCGTACCCCGGAAAAACGCTTGCCATGAGAACGTTGATTTTGTGGAGCCGAAAAGCAGAAAAGATCCTGAAAAAAGAAACGTTAGGCCTGATGGCTGGTATTCTTGTGACTTTTGTGATATGCTTTTCAAAAACGAAATTATGTACACTGTTCACGCGGGTTATCACGGGCGGGAAAACCCTTTACAGTGCAACTCATGCGGCCACGAAAGCGCTGACCCGGTGGCGTTTTTCGTGCATATTGGTCGCATGAAACATTAGATTTCTCTCGTTTCTGTAATTGAACAATTGCTCATTTTGTAAGCGAAAATCTCCGATTTTTCGTTTTCGAGTTTCTTTGCGTTTGAGCATTGTGAAATGACGAAAGACGCGTTTTGGGGGAAGAAAAGAACAGTTTTGGGAGTGCTCCAAATTGATACTGATGATCAGTATTTTTGTACTCATTTTGTGCGCTTTTTTTTTATTTTTTGGAAAAAAATTGTACTTTATTTGATGAACTTTGACCAAGTCAGATATTTTTTCGTATCATCAAAATTTTTTAAATTTTGTTTGGGATTGCAGAATCAATTTGCATTCTCTCGGTACTTGCGAAATTTTTTTTTTTTGCTTCTGATAAGTACGTTTAAATGTAATGTAGATAAAATTACAAAGAATTCGTTGACGCCCAAAGTTTAACGCGAATCCAAACAATTTTTCAAACTTTCTAGTCAGAGTGGATGGAACGTTGACAAGTTTTGCGTGCAATTTATATAATTTAACGAGTCAATTTTTCTACGAGCATGGAATTTTTCGATGAATGTTTCATCCGACTTTTTTGGCTGTTAGCGCTTGCTTAAGTGAAAACTGATGTTCCTTGTATTTATACGTGTAAAATACAATTGATATAAAACTTATTTCGCACCTTGACTCTGTAAGAAAAATGTTTTGCGATAATCGAAAAAATGTACAGTGTTCCTCGCAAGGTTTAATTCTTTTTTGTTCATCGATTTTTGCTTAGTTTTTTTTACAGAATTAATGTGGGAAGCAATATATATTATTGCGATGAATTTTTGTATAGTAATGTGTATAACATTTATACGAATTTATATAAATTTATCAGGAAATGAGCTCAGGGAAAAATTTGTATACATGTATTTATAAGAATTTACTGCAAATGCATGTAAGTTTGAATGCTCAACTTTGAATGATGCAAAGAACTCAATTTATCTTCGCATTTTCAATCTTCGAATTCGTTTCTCCGTACAATCGCAGCGACAATATTCTTTCTTTTTTCATTTTCCAATCTTAAAAGGCAATTTATTTTCATTATGTTAGGTTTAATGGTTATTTTAGAGTAGGGTATTGTTAAACTAAATGGAGAAACTATACAAACTGTATGCAAAGTTTCAGTATTCAATAAATAAAGTTATTTATCTAACAAATGTATTGTACTTTTTTAAACAAAAAATTCCTATCGTTACTTATAGTTGATAAAATTGAACAAAAATTTGGTGATTGATGTAATTTATTGTATAACAGTACAATACAATGTGCAAGCTACATTCGTTCGTTCATTCGTTCTCACATTAAATAAAACATAATTTATTACTACTATTACTTTCGATCCAACTTTTTATAATACTGTTCGACGCTTCCGCATTAAAAGTGCACGAATACATGCAGAAGGAAAAAGATCTCGTTGCCGAACAGAGACATTGACATTAACTTAAAAGAAAAACTTAAAAAAGGACAATAATCATTGCTTCACATTTTCCATTAGTAAAAATTCGTTCTTTACATCCCTTCGGTTAAAAAGTTGCACGAAAATGATCAACACTCTCATAAGTAATCCCCTTTTTACAGTTTTCAAAAATAATCTGCGCCATCTTAAAAGCTCTCGTTCGCTAAACACTGTTCATAAAACACACGCGGTTTGCCGCTCGCTTAATTTTTCCTACATCTTGAGCAAACGAAAAATTAAAGTGAACGGCATTCGGCTCTAAATAATGAGCACCTGGCCCATTGTCAACAATCGCAATCGACGAAATAATACTTCACACTTCATTGCCATGTTCAAAAAACATTTCAACGGTCGGGCACAAAACCCAACGTGCATTTTTTATGACTGAGTATTTCTGCGTTTTGGTACAAGTCACGAAACTCAAGATTAATGAACAAGATATAAGTGCGCATGAAAATTAGCGAAAATAAATAACATGTATTGAAACGCACGAACACATGAGCTAAAAGAAATGATAGTGACGATCGACTCAAAAGCGACGAGTTGGATTTTGCACCGATTCGTGATGTTCAGAGAAACAAATATCAAACCGTTGCACTGTTCACGTTTCTTCAGACGAGAGAATTAGATTTTCATTAAAATAAATAAGTTATATTGCCTATAGTATTATACAGAATTAGAAACTGAAAGAATCGTCGAATAGTTGTTTTAGCTCTTTGAGGTGCTGCGCTTTGCTTCCTGTTGCAGGAGATGCTGCTACGGCGCGACCGACGTAACTGCAAAAAAATCAATATTCAATTTCCAATGCAAAGTACAATTACATCAAACTCCAATTTTCGAAATTTCGCTTGCCCTTTTAATAATGCTTGAAAACGAGGTGAAAAATGAATGGAGGGTTTTTACCTCACTGTTCTTTGTTTAGGTTTTGCCGATTTAGTTGAGTCAGTTTCAGGCACTGGAGTGCTTTCAACTGGTTTCGATGAAAATAAGCCACCGAACCATCCTCCACTACTTTTCGAACTTGTTGCACTGTAACATGGCCCAAATTTTTTTCTACTTAAAAAAATGATGTTTTGCAAAAACCAGATTTACTTGTTAACAAGGCATTAATTTCAAGTGCTTCATAAGATTACATAACTCACAAAATTGCAATGGAACATTTACTACGCATATGCAAATAAAAATGTTCGAAATATTTCATTTCTCACTACAGATAATTAAAAAAAATGTATAAAACTCTTTTGAATATAAAAATGTACAATAAAAGTAAAAAGGTAAAGGTGAATTACAAAACGGAAAAAATGTGGGCCATAGAAACGGTGAACAGGTGCGAAGTTTTTTTGGATTTTTCACGAATCACATCGGATCAAAACGAAAATTTCGAAAATTTTCATTTTTAAATTTCGTATGGGATCAAGTTGATAAAACAAAAAATAAACAAAATAATACAGAACAATTCACTTCATATTACAAACAAAATAATGCAACAAACTTTCGGAATTTTCTGTCAATTCATTTCCTTAGGTGGAATGCAAAAAATAAACTTGAATTTGCACTTACTCGACACTCCTGGTGCCATTTAAAGCGGTATGGAATCTCGGTTGAACGTAACACCAAGCTCCCTGATTTTTATGTTCTTCCTGCGCCCAGACCAATTCAGCATTCGGATACTTCGCAGTTTCTTTCTTGACGAGATCGTACGGGAACGGCGAAATCTAAAACAATTCATTTCACATCATACACAATTCAATTCACAAATCCAAAAATTGTACCTGTTCCATTCTCGAAATGGCAACATTTTGATCCAGACTACGTTCCGTCCGCGCTTTCTTCAAGTCGTAGTAAACTTTTCCAGAGCAGAAGATCAGTCTCTTGACACCGCTCGGATTCTCTGCAGCTTTGCCAGCTTCGGGAATAATCCTCTGGAATTCCGTTTCCTCCGTCATCTCGTCGAAGCTCGACTTTGCCTCAGGGTGACGCAGCAAAGATTTCGGCGTCATCAAAATCAAAGGTTTACGGAAAGGCAAAGCGATTTGTCGGCGAAGAATGTGGAAAAGATTCGCTGGCGTCGTACAGTTTGCAACGATCCAGTTGATGTCGTGCAATTGTCGCACCGCGAATTCCTCGCTTTCCGGTGGGAAGTAATCTGGGTCGTCGGCAGACATTTGGAGGAAACGTTCGAGACGAGCGCTTGAATGTTCCGGGCCCTGAAAAACATTAATCGTCATGAATCAAATCAAACATCAATTCAGACGGTTTACGTACCATTCCTTCCAATCCATGAGGCTGCAGCATCACAAGGCCAGACTGACGCACCCACTTAGCTTGTCCACTGCTAATAAACTGATCAATAATACATTGAGCGGTGTTGTTGAAATCGCCAAACTGAGCCTCCCAAATAACAAGAGCATTAGGGTTCGTCATCGAGTATCCAAGTTCGAAACCTAGAATTCGGAACAGCGTTATTAACTGCAGTAAAGTCTTTTCATAATTTTTGAGACAGGAATGCAATTTCCTTTACCGAGTACTCCGTATTCCGAAAGCGAGCTGTTACAAACGGTATAGGGTGCTTGATCCGGGTAGAGATAGCTGAGGGGTCTGTAAGTAGCTTTATCAACATTTTGATGGTGAAGAACGTGATGCCTGTGAGAGAATGTTCCTCTTTCAACGTCCTGTCCTGACAAACGAACGTGGATACCTTCTTTCAGCAACGAGCCAAAAGCCATAGCCTCGCCGAGAGCCCAATCAATCGTTCGCGAGTTCACCATGTCCATTCGGGCTTTCAGAATACGTTCGATACCTAAAAGACAAACGATGCATTTTACAATTTTGGATATGAAAATAGGAAGAAAAAAAACGACGTTCACCTTTGTGAACGACGAATTCAGCCGCATTTGGAGGCGGCGACGAGAACTTTTTCCCGATGTGCACCAGAGTGTCTTCCTTAACACCGGTCGGCGACGATTTGAGTGGATCCTTGCCCTCGAAAAAACCAGACCACGGGGAATCGAGCCAATCCTTGTATTTAATATGAGTTTCTTGTTTCGCACCAGTGTACGCTTCCTCGCAGATCTTCTCGTACTTGTCTTTGACGTCCTTGACCTCTTCCTGCGTGCATACTCCTTCTTTGACCAACTTGCTGCCATACAAGTCGAGAGCAGGCGGAGTTTGTTTGATCTTGCGATACATAAGCGGTTGCGTGAACATTGGCTCATCAATCTCGTTGTGTCCATTCCGTCTGTACGACACGATGTCAATCACAACGTCCTTGTGAAACGTCGCCCTCCACTCAGACGCAATTTTGCACACGTGCATCACTGCCTCGGGATCGTCAGAGTTTACGTGGAAGATCGGGGCGTTGACCACTCGAGCGACATCTGTTCAGAGTAAATTTTTCATTAGAAAACGACGTTTGTTTTTGGAACATAGAACTTGTAAATTTCAACGTACCTGTGCAGTAAGGAGACGATCTCGAGTGTCTGGGGTCGGTGGTGAAGCCTATTTGGTTATTGGCTACGATATGAATCGTTCCATGCGTGGTGTAATCGGGTAAATCAGAAAGATGCATCGTTTCAAACACCACACCTTGACCACAGAAAGCGGCGTCGCCGTGAAGAAGAATAGACATGACCTAAAAGCACAAGGAACGTTAAGAAATCGCACATCGAACAGCTGAATTCAGGCATTGAATGCACTGACTTTTTTGCCCTCGCCGTCGCCACGGTAAAACTGCTCCGCGCGAGTTTTTCCTTGTACTATCGGGTCGGCAGCCTCCAAATGTGACGGGTTAGCAACCACAGCGAGCCGGATGTTTTTGTTCGTCACGCGATTCAATCGCTCGATGTACGTCCCCAGATGGTACTTGACATCACCGGAACCCTGGCAAACAAATATCGTTAATAAATTTGTTGAAAATGTAGGCAAGTGACATGAAAAACTTACGTCATCGGCGGCTTCGAGAGCGGCGAACTGCGTGAATATTTGGCTGAGGGGTTTTCTGCAAACGTTGGCCAAAACGTTCAATCTACCGCGATGGGGCATGCCCATGACGATGGACTCCACACCGAGTTCCGTGGACTTGTCGATGACCATTTTCATGGCCGGGATCAGGATTTCGCAACCCTCCAGACCGAATCTTTTCTCCGATGACCATTTACGAGCGAGGAAGGCCTCAAATCTGCAAAAACAAAAGATTAAGAATTTGCAACTGGCAATGAGAAAAATGGAGAAAATTACCCAGTTGCGCGAGTCAATCTGGCAAGAATAAGTCGCTTTTCGTCACTGGTCATCTCCATGATTCCGGGTGTTTCCATTTTTTGCCGGATCCAGTTGCACTGTTCCAGAGAGTTGATGAACATGAATTCGACGCCGATGTGTCCGCAGTAAGTTGATTCGAGTCGTTTCAAGATTTCGCGCAGGGGAAGCGACTTTTCTTTGCCGCCGATGAAAGTAGTCGACGGCAATTTGAAAACTCGATCCATGTCCGTTTCCTCTGTTCAATCAGCGTTTAGGAAAATTAATGTTTGTCCTTGCGCGTCGGGATTTAATCGACGGACTTACATTGCTTAATATATTATCAAGGCCAATTTGTAATATTTTTTGATCGAAGAAAAAAACCGATACTGAAAATGTAGGGCTTGAGAAAAGCAAAAAGGAGACGAAATGTTATTTACATATTTGAAATAACAAAATTTTCATTATTTCAAGTACGACATAGTTTTGGTTCCGACAGAGAAATTAATTTTGCAAGCTTCTTCTACGAGGTTAATTGATCGGAAGAAGGCTACACCCAAATCAAACAAAAAACGCTGGGACAAACTCCACACAAAATTACCAAGCATTTTGAAAAGAAAGATTTGTTAGTAAAGTTTGTACGGCGGGGAAACAATTTTCACTTTCCTTTTCACATTTTGATTAATGTCCACTGTTAATTGGAAATCAAGTCTACCCCTTCTCATTTCAACTAGAAAAGTAAAAGACAAATTCCAATGTTTTCAACGCGATACGTAGCACCCAAATGCCTCATTTCCGAGGATCCAAAACAGTACATAAAAGAACAGAGACGATTGGCGCGTGTCACAATTACATACTTCTTGTCATAGCGGCTACTCGATTTCGCAGATCTTGAGCATAAGTCGTACGAGGATTCTTTCCTGTGGACATTAATTCTCGAACTGAAAACTGATTCTTTCCAGAGACAACGAAAAATCTTCCCCTCATTACTTGCATAAATTTGTCTTCTTTCTATTCGAATCAGTATAAACTAGCATTTTGTTACTGTATTGAGCATTAATTAAACTAAGAAAAAATGAAAAGAACATTCCACGATCGACAAACATTGAAACGCCGTTCGTGGAATCGAAAGATTAATCAGAGTAATTTTCTTATATTTAAAATTATAATCATGGCAAAAACCACTGATCAATCTTATCATGAAATTCATGTTCGAATCTACTTGGAAAGGATTTCACCTTTCGAATAAACGGTCTAAAATCACCTTATTGAAGCTTACCAAATGAGTAATAACTATAGAGCAATTCTTGAGGGTGCTTATCGTCAAGATCAGCGCTGTTGATTCCAAGCGGGTCCAAATTAGCGATATGATGGCCACGGATCTGTTAATTCAAGACCACGTTCATAGGAACCTGATTCTTTTTCAGGGTTCAAAATCGTACTTATTTATTTGTTCCGAAACATTCGTTATTTCGTCGATGGAAACATAAAAATCTCTCACAATTTGCAAGTATCCGAGATATCAGACCTTCCAGCACTTCGGATCACTTTTTCATCAAGAAATAAAAAAAATCATCAATCATGCTGGAAAATCTGAAAATCCGGAAAACTGTTGCGAGGCATGTTCTTCGATGTTCTTTGTAAGCTTGAAATCTACAAAATAAAGACACGTAAATAATATAATTTTGAAAAATCAACAAAATAGCTTTTAGAAAATAAATGTCAACTCTGAAAGAAAACAGTGCGAATGTAAAAGCACGAGTGCGCATAAATTTGTAATACCTTGCGTAGTAGATAGACATCGTAACAAAAGTACCACCTAACACCTCCCACAAGGGAAGAAGAAATGAAAAACCGACGATTCGATAAGCTGAAAGCAAACCATGAGATAACATGCACAAATCTTAGGCCCAGGTGAGATCATTATCGTGTAAACAGAAAAAGCGTAACAGGAAAAACTCGGAACACTAACGCAACTCGCATGCATGTTAATTTCCTTTCTTCTTACCTGTAAAACCGGATTTCATTAACAGCAATAAATTCTCGATCCAAATCTTAGGATCTCGCGAAACAATGACATTTTCAGTATCAGCTACGAATTTTTCTTCGAAATTATGAATTCAAGTAATTTTTTCTTCCCCAAAAATGTGGCTTTTCTTTCAACAGAAAAGCCGTGTATGGTGATGAAGATGACGGTGAAATTTAATGCATCGAAAGACGAGAGTCTCCAAACTTTCATCTCTAGTAAAAGAATGTATACCGAGCAATGCAGTCGGTCAATTGATAACAATTATTTTCATTGAAATTCGTGAATATTTTCCAAAAAATGAAAGTCCAGTCGATAAAACAAATGAAAAATGAGAAAATGGTCATGAGGCCTTACCAAGCATATATTGCCGAAGAACTTGTTCTGGAGATCCCCTGCGTGCCGCGTAATGTGTGTGTACCAGTTCAGATTGCATAATACCCAACGGATCCAAATCGGCAACTAAGTGGCCTCGTGCCTATATTCGAACGAACAATTCCCGCAGAATCCCGTATAAAATATCATTTCTACTCGAACAATTTCAAAAACTACACAACACTATACAACAGTAAATCGAAACAAATTTGCCGAATCTAAATTGAAACGAAGCCCACTTCAAAACAAAATAAAAATAAACGTTTCGTGCAAAAGGAGAACGAAATAAGTCGCAAAAAATGCTACCTCGGAATGAGCAGATTAGAGAATTTGTTTTCGTTTTTGCTGTTGCTCGTGTTCTTGTTTGAAAAATGTTAGTATGTTTTTGACTGTTTATATTGTAAATTGGAAGCATATTCTGCCCTTTTCCTCATTTCTGAATTTACATAGGAGTAAGTATGGAAGAGTTTGAGGTAATAAGTGCAGCGATTGGTTGTAACCGTACGAATAGTAACAGCATGAAAATGAAGCCATTATGCAAAAGTCATGACTGAGTTTACTTCAGTAGCATCGTGACAGCCAAAGCGGTATTCCATGTATGAACATTACCATTTACAATCTTTAACAATTTTGGAATCTCAAGGCAGGACAAAAATCTTGTTCAAAAAGTGATTTTCACATTCATCAAGTACCAATTACAATATCATTTCTTTCAACTCGTTGCAGAATGTAAGAACCACCTTTCAAAGAAAAAGTTCCCTCAAATTGTACGCCAATAACAATCTGGGAGGTGCTGCGTGGAAACACGAATTCCCGAAATTCCGGTAAAAAATAACGAATCTTCCAAACGTTTCAAGCTTTACATCCTTCGCTTTAGTCACAATATTGATCCGCGAATGCATGTACCTGGTAGGACCTAATAATGGCCTGAACAGCCAAATGATCATCAATGACTTTCTCATTGATGGGCACTTGGCCGACTTGAGATCCTCCCATAAAAGGCATCAAAGAACCCAGTGGAATTTGGTTGTGACTGTGTGCAAGTGATGGAGGTGCTTGGTAAGCCAATCCCGGTCCAGCGCCAGCCGTACTATTTCGGAAAAACGAATCCCAGGACTGTTAAAAAAATCATCGATTAATCATCTCAAAAACCAAATCTCGCAAGAATTCATGTCTTTTCAACTTACAACGTGGACACTCTGGGGATCGTTGAGCCAAGAATTGTACATTTCCTCCACGTACGAGCTGGTGCTTCCATTCAGGAAAGGCTCCGTGGCGACGCGGCTCGAGTATCGTCGACATGGTTCCGTGAGCAGAGTGCTGCTCGGGGCTTGACTCCGGACCAACCAGGATGCGAATCGCTCGGCTCCGCAAGCTCGCGGGGCCAAGGGAGTCAGCGAGCTGATGACGGTTCTGACTTTATACATGATGACCTGCGAAAATTCGTCATAATTAATAGATGCAATTACATTTCAGTCACTTTTAGGAACTTCGACATTGTTACTGAAATTACGTGGTTTTATCTAGTTAAAAACTGGCTATTTATTAGGAAGAATTGAACGGAGAATTAAATTTTCCAAGCCGAGCTTGGAAATACCTTTAAAAGTTGAGAAAACCACCGAGAGTTACACAAAAGAGATAAAGAATTCTTATCAGTGTCAAGCTGCGGATCGTAACATTATGCTTGTTGCGTCTGGAGAAGATTTGAACTGATTACTCGGAAGCCGAAATGATGAATGGTTTGTTATCAAAAGTTGGCAGCGGTGCAAGGTCCGTTTTGGAGACTTCGTAAAAATTACATTAAAAATTCAACGAATGTTTGTTCTATTCGACTTCCGAAAATAAATGAGTAATCTAAAATTACGGTGGCGATTAAAAATGACTTCCCGATTACACCGATTGATTCACGTCATCGATAAAAACGGGTTTTACGTAAGAAAAGAATGCTTCTTACAAGAACTTCGAAGTTTTCAAGATTTCAACAATTCGGTTAATTGTGCAAACTTCAATCGCGTAAAAATAAAAAATTCAAATCAAATTCTGCATGTGCAACGATCGGAAATATTTAATTTCCTTTTTCATACTACGTAAATTGTTCGCATTAAAAGCTAATTGTCTCAATTTTAATTTAATGTGGCATCGTAATTAAAAGTGTCAAATGATCTACATCGGTAAATTAAATGGATTTTGCGATAAAATTGTTTACTTTGTTTTTCTTGTAACTAAAAAAAATCAAGTTTTTTTAAAAACAATTTCAGTTTCAAATGCAAGGTCATAAAATTAGCTGGAAATTATTATTCAATTGCTACGATAATAAAGAAACAAATGTCATAATGCGAAATCTAAATCGAAAAAAAAGTTTCTTCCGAAAAACCTGCAACAACGATAATCGGTAAAAATGTGCGAAAGCGCGCGTTGCAAGAACCGGGCGAGAAAAATGTTTCAAACAAATTCGTCGATCGGCGCGATTGTTTAAAAATGTACCGTTACAATAATAAGACACTTAAGGTCACGTTGCGAAATCAAAACAATGTAGCGTTAAATATAACCGAGTCAATCTTATCGAACGAAACGTATCGACTTCTATACCTGTTACCTATATAATCTTCGTATACACTTTACACGTGACGTGCGTTTTGACACCTATAAAAACCAACGATTTCGACAAAGCGCTCGAGCGACTGACCCGGATTCTCGGGCTTTCTCAATGTCAGTGTCACGTTCTCATGTGACATCCGCGGGAGGAAAAAAACGTGGGCGGTGGTAAATCCCAACTACGCTTGTCCAAGAAATCTATAACGAGTATTGTTTATAGCTCTTCGCCGAACGTCGCCGGAGAAGCTCAACGTATCGAAAATACCGGATTACACAACCATTCTTTATATAGTCGCGTGCAATAGACGCAATAAGCGGAAATATAGGTTATTCTCGCGAAAAGAAGCAGCCGCTGCGTAAAACCTCTGGGGAATGGGCCGTTTCTGTGATCCGGACGTTGAAAACGAATCGATTCGGAAATTGGAGTGCACACGGTTTTGCGCGCTTTTTGTGCTGTGCGTGTTTTACGTAACTTTGCGGGAAATATATGTCAGAAAATTACGTTGCGATCGGGTGAATCCGTGCACGAGTTCGAGAGGCTTAATGTGGAGCGTGTTTTGGGGGATAATCGTCGATGGGAAGTATCGAATTTTTGATGAAACCTTACCTGATGTTAACGATACTGCGATGACAGGCCGTCCACCATTTGCAACTCGCTGCAAGTGAGGAGCGACTGACTTGGTCACATTCGTGACGTCAGCGCGCGGCGCGGAATTTTTGCGAAGCTCCGCGCTTGCCCGCGATTTCGAATGTTTTACTCCGCGGTTTTTTCTTTTCGGAGGTTTTTTATTGCGAGAATGCTGTTTAATTCGTCTCGCGTCGGATTTTGACGCTTTTGATGGAAAGAAATTGTATCATTTCACGATCTTTTTCAAAGAATGTTTATTTCGTGAAGTTTTTAGCGGTAAACAAAAGAATTCTGGATGACAGTTTCCGGCGATAAATCGCAGAAAAAGTTTTTTGTCAATAAACATTTTGTCATGTAAAATTAATCGTGTTCCCAAACCACGGAAATGTCGGATATGGATTTGAGCGAATCGCGTAAGATTTGTTTTCGTTGAAAAAATGTTATTCAGATTAAATTGCGGTTTTTTACAGCCGCAGTCGACGCTGGAAATTATGACATCGATAAAGGAAACGAATGCGCAATGAGCGGGCCCAAGAAACTTTTGAAAAGTTTGCATTTGTCTTCTACTTTTTTTTTATCTCGAAATAAACTTACCGCTGCATTTTTAGTAGATAAAATGTTGTTTCGTCGATTGAACGCTCAATTACTTATTCGAGAATTGATTGTGTATATAATTACGATAACATTTGTTCTCCAGGTGTGTCCCAAGGTCTCACGAATATTGAATCGAAGCTCAACAACTCGATCAAAGAAATCAGTTACATAACAGCGTGTTATAACGATGCATATTCGGAAGAGCCAATTAATTATTCGCATTACGACGCAATTCACATTCCAAAATCGACGATCGAAAAAAACCCGAGTTCCTCGACGACAAGCCATTTCACGGAAGCGAAAATGTCGGAAAAATTATTCGATGTCATTACTTCAAAAAGCAACTTCACCCCAAGAGAGAAAACGAAAAACCCAAAAGATTGTTTTACGAATGCGAATGGTAAACTTTGTTTTTTATAAAAAGCAGTAACAATTTTCAAGATTTCGTGAATACTTCGAGCAGAAACGATAAAAAAACCTGAAATCAAGCTGGCGATTTCGCCGAGAAGCGCGCAATATCCGTCACTCGATGTACCGAAATTGCGAGATAAAATCGCGAATGAAATTAACCGGGGAATGATCTCATTCAGAAAGACGGAATTCATGCCTTCTTGCGTTCCCGCGAGCTCTTCTGCGGCTGAAATGTTCGAAATGGTGACGAAATACGGTTTTTATTGTTAAATAAATAGTAATTCCTTTCATTTTGTAGTCTTGTCAAAAACTAGAAATGAAGACTCGTCATTATTCTCATCAACAGAAGAATTTGTTCACGAAGGCCGAGCCGATAATGCTGAAGAAAGAATTCGGCTCGATCGGCGATAATGAAGAAAAATGTGTGCCACCGTTATTTTTAATGCACGATTCTCCTCCAGAAAAAAGAAAAAAGCCTGCATTGATAGTGAAGCTTGATAACAACGTAAGCACGGGATCCGTACACACGCAGACAAGAAAAAACGTTAAGATCGACAATAAAAAGTACAGAGCCGCGGAGAACTTTGTTCTGACTCGGAAAAGATCCGGGATTAGCAGAACGAGTGAAAACAGAAGTGTCGGGTTGAGAAGGAAGAAAAAAAAACTGAAGAACGTGAATTCGAAAAGTACCGTGGCCACGAGAAACGAGAGGAAAGGGAACGAAAGAAAAAAGCAAAAAATGAGTTAATCCGAAGAACTTTTTCCCGATGAATTTTCCTCGTTCGAGTTGATTAGAAAAAGTATTGTTTCAATCAGGTCAAAGAACATCTGCATTGTCACGTCCCACTCGACGCAACACGATGGAAAAAAATTCGCAGTCTGTAAACACCGAGAAAGATATAATCGAACTGTATCACAACAATGGATTGAAAGCTGATAGCATTTTTACTCTGCGAGGCGCGAATCATTTCGCGCCGGAATTATTAATTTCTAATCGAGACGAGGCACTTTTGAAAAGCGAAACGGTGAATTTGATATCACCCAAGCAAACGCAAAATTCGATGCGGAAAAGTCCTGAAGCCGATAAAAAGCCTTTAAAAAGCTTGAACAATTTCGGGTAGTTCAATCGCGACATTTATTCCGATTAACGTCATCTGCGATGATGAATCGATCATTAATCATTCGATAACTTCAAACTTCGCGCAAAAACGAAAGCATTTTTGAATAAAAATAACCGACTTTGTAGATTGGGAAAGAAAGCGAGGAAAAGTCCCGCGAAATGTGCGAAGATCGAAGAAGAAAATGAGGAAAAGTTGGAAGAGCTGGAGGCGAAAAACGAGCCGATTTTTTCGAACGAAGCAGCTCGTGCTTGCGCTTCGATGGTGATAAAGAATTACGAGTTGCCGACCGAAGTTTCGAAAATGAGACAAGTTAACAGGTCGTATTACAGGAGATACGATTTCAAGAGCATTCCGTTCGTCGTTGGAACTTCAACGTCGCCGAGCCACAACTTGGGCCTCAACATTCAGCAGGTTCGAAAGATTAAACCCGATTCGAAGCCGGAAAATTCATTCTCGGGCACGCAATTGTGCCGAACAGGTTTTAGGTCTGATGAAAACGAAGCAAATCGTGAGAAACGACGTCGCATCTTCGCTAATGAGGAAAGTGAGTCAAGGCATAAAGCCGATTTCCTCTCTCCTGCAAAAGATGGATTGCGCGAATGGCAAGTCCCCGGAAAATTTCAATTTACCCGTCTTCGGAGCTTCGGTGTTAAACTGTGCAATAAGTAATGAAGGAAAAATACTGAAGGACGATAGCAACTGGACAAATGCGTCTGTTTACATAGGAAACAAGGTGCGAATTGCAAACGAAGTTCGGAATATTTCGCTTCGCGATCTTTTCCGCGTGTTTGACGATTCTAATTTTCGCAGCAAAGTATGATGACTACTTGCTGGGAAAATCTGCAAAATGACAAAGGAGAAAGAAGCGCGAGGGATGCGACTAAAAATCAGGACAGATTTCACGAGTCCATAACAAATATGAGCCAGTACCAACCGAATAGTACGGAAATAAAGAACGTGCTGATAAAGCTTCATGATCAGTTCGCGGAAATGACCTTGTACGAGTAAATTTTACGCGTGGAATAATGCTTGAACGCTAAGTAATAAACACTTTATTCAGAAAACTAGAAAAACTACAAGTTCGGGCTGAAAAAGCAAGCAACTCCGCACTGGAAAAAGAGATGAAAGTTCTCGAGAAAGAGATCGACGAGAAGGAGAAAGAAATAAGCGTCGTCATTTATTTGTTTAAAGAGGTAAACGGTGAAATTCATCGTTTCCGATGGAACAATATTAAAAATTACTACGCGTTCGTGCAGGTTACGGATTTGAAGCGAAGGATGACGATGATAGCCGAACGAAGTAATTTAGTTTGCATTACAACCGAAGTTTGTCCGAACTTGCAAAGAAGACCTCAGACAGTGAACGCGATGCCAAAATCGCGGAGTACGAGCATCGAGCCTCTACCAGTTACGCGACTAGCGTTTCTTCTGCGAAAGATTCAAACTGTGCAAAAAAATTTACAATTGTGATGCTCGAATTAAAATCTGACAAGCTGGAAGATCAATTTCTATTGCTAATTTATTACAGCTTTGGAATGATCGGTTCTTTTGGTAGGATTTATTTATCGAACGGTGGTTTTTTGTTCATTCGCGTTAGTCTAAATTCGAAATAATGAAGTCGAGAAATTCCGTCACGCGGGTGTAGACTCCAGGATAGCCGGGTTCTGCGCATTTGTAGCCGTAAGAGACAACCCCTATCGCGTAAAAGACCTTCTTGGTTGGGTGCATGAGGGGGCCCCCGCTGTCTCCCTGGAAAAATATGCATCGTTAAGAAAAATATGGAAACCTATAAAAAACTTGATGAAAAATTACCTGACACGCATCTTTGCCTCCTTCAGCGTAGCCCGCGCACAAAACGCGCTTATCGATCACAGTTTTCTGCAACGGCTTAAAAGCTTCTTGACATGATTGCGTTGTGACAACTGGGATCTGAAGTTCTTGAAGTTTAGTAGTTGAAGGTCCCTCTGTTTGAAAATTCATTAAGGTGGATCGATACTTAAATGCAAGGGCGAATTGAAAAAAATATTTATAATGCAACATAATTAATTACATTTAATATGTGAATATAATTTATTCAACAATATCTTCTTCGTCATGAAAAAAAATACGCGAGTGAAAAAATTGTACAAAAATGCTTGTAACGAACAATTGAAAATTTTAACAGTTTTTTAAAAGAAAAATGTTTATTTCTTAGTTAATTTGCATGTTCGGTTATTGATATTGT